>OMKZ01054148.1:0-13169 GCA_900302535.1 Neoniphon sammara
AATCACCAGAATATTACATGTGCTGGATCTCAATGACAAGACACATCATTCCAAAACTTTGCTAAAAACTATACTCTCTTGAATTAAAAAGGGTCACATGACATCATTTGCTAGTGTAAAGCACGGAGCACCTGAGAACAATCTTATGTGGCCCATGGACAATTTTGGTGACAATGTTGTCATCACTTTATGGACTACATCACCTTTTATGAAATTTTTGGCCAGCGGCCACCATCCCCAGTAAGTGACAAAAACATTTAAGTAGTAGATTCATACAACATGTTAATCAAAATCTTAAGCATAAAGATAAACTTTTTAGTAATTGAAAGCTGGTATTGAAGTCCTTTACAAATACTGCATAAAACTAGATATCTGGCTAGTTTGCGTTTAAATGCTCAAAGATTCTGGGAAAGAGATTAATTGCCTTTGACATTAATTGCCTTCTTTCACTTTTTCATCATAAGAACAAACAGTGCGTTGAATTCTGGCATCAGTGGGGGGTGGCATTCAATTTAAAAGAGAAAAAACATTAACTGTTGACAGCATTAACAAAATGCCAACATCGCTGGGCCATTAACATTAAAAGTATAGCAGCACATGACTATCTAGTTGTCTTTGAAGGCATCAATTTCTGTGCCGAACTAGCAGTCAAGCTATGGTTCCAGTTGTGTTTTGATATTCTGTGTGGTGAATAAATGTGTGCATAGAGCAGCTCAAAGTAGATATTGTCCACTAGTTTCTGTCTTATCACAGAGACTTTAAATATAATTTAAATATAGCAGTCCCTCTGCTTGAATGCTACAGCAGAGAAGTGGGCTTTAAAGTGGCACTCTCTTTGGCTAACTGGCTAGCTAGCTAGCTAGCTACGTACCTTAGTCGACCTGGACCAGGTATGGATTTGCAAGACGTTGTTTTCAAATAATCATCCTAGTGAGTACTTTACACCTGCAATTGTATGTTTTATTAATTCAATTCAATTCAAATCACTTTATTTCTCTCCAAGGGGCAAGTAAAGTGGGGTCAGGCTAGTCTTTTGTCAATGAAAATATAGCTGGTGTGTTTGTGTCATAAGTTGTGATGCCACCTTCAAAATCTAAACTGCGTACTTGTCCATTTGCTGTCTGTTTTGGGTCAGTCTTTCCAAATTAAAATGGTCCACATCATTTTAGAGACCGATGAGCCACACACACAATGTACTTTCGGTATATCAATGTCTGGTTTCTGAGTTTATCCTGTTTAATCCCCTATCAGCCCCATGATGCACAGCGGTGTTTACACTACGATGTAAAAGTGAAGTGGGGTCACTGCAAATGTGTGGTGTGAATAAAACTCTGTTGAAACATTTCTATAGCCCAAAACCGGGGTAATTCCCAAGTCTTCGTTCTATTGTTTCTGGGGCTGTTTCACAAGTTGTCCCATAAGGCCTTCTGCATTGTCTCCATCCCTCTCTACTCTTCTCTTGTCTCGTCTTCACACAATCTCATAGCTGCATTACATCGTTCCTTCCCTCCCTCTCCTGTCCATCCAGTCATTCTTTTGTGGTGAAAACATGGCCCGTTGTAGCACGGATCCCATGATGCCTGTTCTTCCGCCCATCGTTTCCTCTGTGCTATAAAAGTAGACAGTGGCGATTGCAAAGGTGTTCCCCACCGGCCTCCTCCTTCCCAACCTAATTACTTCCTTGCATCCCTTCCTCCAATTCTCCTTCCCTTCTTCCTTCACTTATCTTTTCTCCCCACATATGTCTCTCCCTCTTGCCTCCTTCCATCTAACCACCTATCCCATCACTCCATCCTCTCCCTTTCTCTCCTACACAGTTACCACAGAGAAAGTCTATAAAGGGAGATATTGCACTTACAAGAATATGTGAAGCCACCTCTGGGGGGAGACAGAGAGAACTAAAACTGAGCCAAACACTGTAAATGAACAGCTGTCAATGGGAATTTTCCATAAAATTTTACAACCATCGATTTCACATCAGTTTATAGTCATGTCTTCATTATCAATATTGGGCTGTGTAATAATGACAGTAATAGTCCAGTTGTTCCTAAATATTTGGAATCAAATTTAGTGATCATTTTATAGGATTTAACCCACTTGACCGCCATATATTCTACTCTGTTTGGTAGGTACTCCACACTGCCACCCAGATGGCCAAAAGACTCCTTTTTTTTTTCTGTCACAGCAGTCAGTGGCTGTGGTTGGGCTCATGCTCTCTCTCTACAGGCTTTGGATTCCCTTCTCAACACACACACATACGCACACATGCAGTGGAAAGAGTAAAGGAGCAGGAGGAGGAGGATATTGTTCACTGCTGCACATTTGGGATACTCAGGAGATCCAATTTGTGTCTGTCTCTGTCTGTCTGTGTATGTGAGTGTATATCTGCCTGTGTGTGTGTGTGTGTGTGTGTGTGTGTGTGTGTGTGTGTGTGTGTGTGTGCGCATCCCAGTTCTGACTAGTTTCACCAAATTGTTTCAAGACTTGTGAATAGACCTCCTCGTCTCTTTTTTAAAACAATTTTGTTGGAGCACTAGATGTATCCAACATTATGGAGGCCAGGCTGGGACAAACTTTGCTAAGCCCTGTGCCTGCAGGCTACTCGCTAAGCTAAACCAAGCGTAGCGTGTTTTGTTAGGGTGTCTTGTCATGCTTTCTTTTTGACTCAGAACGTGGCCTTTTCAGCTTAGTGCCACCGCTTGCCTCGGTTGTTGTGATCACTCGCTTCATGGATTCCCCCATTGTGGATTGGCATTGGTTTGTATCATTATGTCTCAAAAAGTCTCCACCCTTGGCACACGAGTTTGAGGATTGTCAGTAGGTTCTGAAATTGAATAGTGCAGGTTAAAAGTGCTGCATATCAATATTAACATTGTTCCTATATACAGGAATTTATGATACTTAATCCTCTGTACATAAGTGGTCTTCAACCTTTTATGAAGACAAAAAAAGAAAAAAAAAAAAAAGAAAAACTAAGTAAGTGGAAACAGTATATAAAAGTTACAGTATCATGAGGGGATTTCTACTTTTACTTAAGATATGCAGCTCCTTTTTGGTTAAAAATAAATAAATAAATAAATAAATTGGGGCAGCAAGAACTTTGAGAGCAGTTTTCCCACCTGTGTATCTAACCTCGTGTCTAGACCGCAAGTGTATCAGACGTGTTTTTAATCGCGCGTCTCACACAGCAGATATGCTCTCATTTCAATCTATGCAGCTGTCTGCACCGGCTCCGCGGAGGCTCGTGTCTCAGCTGCGTCTAACGGGCGTCAATACATGCGTAAACACGAGGTGATGCCCAATAAAAAGACACCGAATTGCATCACTTATCCACGAATTGCATCACTTATCCACATTTTGCAGGCTATTTGTTATTTCAAACTCTATCTAAACTCATGTTTTGGGAGCTTATTTGTCGATCCTATATAACCATAGGCTATACAATAGAGGTCAAAATTTGAAAATACTTCACCGGCAGGTTCAGTTTAAATTGTCAGTCATATGCATCAGTGTTGATGGGAAAATAAATCAGGAATACTGACACATATTAAATAAAAACTGCACATTACACAGAAAGGCTGGCTATCGGTATAGACAGTGACTCATTGTTGCATGAATGCTATCACCTCACGAGTGCGACACTGACGTGATGGTTGTGATCTAGACAAGGGGTAATATGTATATAGTTATAATATACAGTTACATAAAACACTAAATACTGAAGGATAAGAAGTGAACATTTGAACAGTTCAGTTCCCATAAAGTCTGTGTATTCTTTTATACAATCTACTGCATTTTCTAAAACACTTCCAAATGCAGTATGGGGGCATCTCAGTTAAGTGTAATGTCCTTTTTCCCCTCACCCCTAAACTCCCAAAAGGAGAAATGAGGGGCAGAGCGACACACAAAAAGACAGAGAGCAAGAAATGAACTAACCATCTAAAGGATTTTGTCAGGTAAATGGGGGATTTGGCATAATGTGGGCCATGCCTGTTTTGGCATTGGCAGAATAAGAGGTCGTGTAAATATCGCTGTGGAAACACAATCCACCATGAGACGAACTGAGGAGGGAATTATGGAGGGAATGAGCTGTCTAATCCCTCTTAATTTGACTCTGTCATTTTTCTCTGTCTGTCCCACTCTCTTCTGCTGCTGTCATTTTCTCTCTGTTTTATGCATGTCAGGCGGATTAGAATCTGCTGATGTGTCTAACAGACTGTAGTGTTTTCATTAGGTCCTTGCTGAAATGCCATAACTGAGCTGCCTATGGTAGTAGCCACTAAGTCTCAGTTCTTGCTAGTTTTCCTGACAGATGCACTGCAAGAGTACTTCTTCCATTCCAGTTTTTAGCTAGCTAGCTGATGTTTCACTAGCTAGCTAAAGATTCAATTCAAGTTCCTCTATTGCTACCCGGGCTATTTCATTTCTATAGCCATTTAAAAGTCGAAAAAGTTATGTAGTTATGTAATGGCAAGCTAAACACGTTGGCATATATAACATCACCTGCTGCCAGTGGCTGAGTCTCTCTGATGTTAAGTTAACGACACCCAGATGTCAAAATCTTCTCCCAACTGAGCATTTCATCACGAGCTAGCTAACGCGCAACTGCTTTGCCTAATGGCACTTTTGTTGGCTGATATATCAATATATTTTAAGGATGTTCATAAAAATGTTAACAGCCTCCTGGGGTTTGCTGCTGTTGTGGGAGAGAAGAGTCCAAGTCCTGCAAACAGCAGGTGACATGAATTAACTGCGCCAAAGTGTTTAGCATTCCCTTAACCTATTAGCAAACAACTGCTCTGACTTAAAAAAGCCTGAAAATAGTTACAGAAGTAGAACATACTAACAATAAAGAGAAATATATGAGAGAGTGTATTGTAGTAACTGTTTAAATCCTTTGAGGATGTAGCATTGGTGTTTTAGGCCATTTAACCGTGACCACTAACCCTAAACCTAACCCGAATGTTTTGAGCCTAGCCCCGAATATATTTTGGTCTAGAATTTTTTTGAAATTTCATCTGGCAATTTAACATTGTAGAGCAGAACTGTTGTTGGATTGGAGGGAGGGGAGAAATAAATCGCTGCACAAAACTAGAGGAGAAACTGTGCTGATAGATAAGCTCCCAGCCCTGCAGCTCTCCTCCGCTTCCAACTCTCACGCACACACAACACGCAATGACTGAAGTCATTAATCCGGTCAGTTCTGAGCTCCTGACCCTGGAAGAGTGGAAAACAAATAGCTCCACGGCAAGCACGAGCTGAAGACGCACATCAGAGCTGCAGGTGGAGGAGAGCTGAGGAGGGCTGGGAGCTGGGGGCTCATCTATCAGCCCCATCTCTCCTTATTGTTGCATTATTTTTATGCTGCATCACCATCAGTCTCCTTCCAAAAACTCTGAGTAGGTATGATGCATGTGGAGGCACACGCACTCACCACATGAAACTTTTTTCTTTAAAAATACCAGTTTGTGTGTAGAAAACATTTTAGCTTTTTTTTGTGTGTGCATGATTTGTGCATCTGGCCCCATTCATACCGTAACTGTGGCAGAAATCACTGCAAGAATGACAGAAAAGTGTTTCTTAAAGAGACCCACAGAAATTGAATTTGTTGTTGCAAAATGGGGACTATTTCTTTAAGAAAGTAGTTCCCACATTTTTGAAGCAAAAGGGCTGGAAAGGGTGTCGATAATGATTCAGTGACAAATGTGTGTTGTTGGTGTTTGCTGGTCTGTATCTCCCCATTCACTGTGGAGGAACACACTCCTGACGAAGTGCGCATTCTCGTGATGGGTGAGTTGATGTGTCAAACTTGGAGGATGTACTACACTCGTCTATGGCCACCTTTCTGTCCCCATGTCAAATATGAACACATTTTACTGTTATTTTAAGAAATTTCTGCTTTTCTACTTACTGTGGGAAAGGGTAATGACGACTAGACAAGATGCCATTGGACTTTCGTACCTCCTATTTTTTCTATTGTACTTTCTATAGTGTATTTTGTATTTATCTTAGTAAGATTCCTTTTATTTTATCTTATTTTATCTTTTTATTTTATTTTTTATTGTATTTATTTTAGCTTATTTTTCATTTTTTTATTTCTCTAAAACCCTGCATGCCCTGTGTTCCCATCCTGTAAGCTGCTGGAGTTGTGCATTTCTCTTGGGGATGAATAAAGTATCTATCTATCTATCTATCTACAAAGGTCCCCAATTCTGGGCCTAGCCCCAGATCTCTTCAAACCCTAGAAATGCCCCTGATTAGCAGTAACATAAGCTAAGCTATTGGGGTTTTTTTTAATATCTCTGCTCCCTTTCCCTCTTTTGTCCTTTTGGTATTTCTCTCCCTCTTGTCCTCTTGTTTTATCTTTTTATGTTCAGGTTTGCAGAAGGAGGAAGGAAAGAGTACCAGAAAGAGGCATTCAGACAGAAAGAGAAAGATGAGAGAGAATAGAGCCAGAGTCAGAGGTTAATTGCACAGAAAATACAGAGAGGCTGGTCATTAAGGCTTTGGCATACTCTCTCTCTCTCTCTCTCTCTCTCTCTCTCTGTCCTATATCTTAACATATTTCTGGACCTCTCTCTTGCTCTTTCTCCCTCTCCCATACAGTACAGTACCCATGTCTCTATAATTGGCTGTATGTCAGTGTCAAATCATGGCAGTGTAGTACATGATTTTGTGAATATGTGTGCGCGTGTGCCAGGTTGTGGTCTTGGTAAGGGATCCTTACTGTTGAGGAGAATTCAACTAGAGACCCCAATTACTGCTGCTGGGTCACACCATGGAAATGTAGATATACACTGTATGAATAGAGAAATGTGTTTTGGTGGATGTTTTATGACAAATTCTATTGTCACAGTTTCTCTAGTGCATTACTATTTCATGTTAAGTCCACAGGGGAATGACATGTCATCATGGCAGTAGCAGGAAAAGGTTTTCTTGGTTTTTGTTTTTTTGTTTTTGCTTCAGGCTTCATGAATAGCAGCCGCAGAGTCGAAGACACATCGAAGAACCATACACATAAAAGAAAATATATGTGTGTGTGTGTGTGTAAACTCTGCAGACTGTCATGCCTGTATTTCTGTCATGAATGTATTTCTTCAGCAAAAGGTCTTGCAACTGAAGGAGAAAGTGATGCCTACTCCTACAAAAATAACTGACCGGAGAGTTATTAACTGATGACCTGCTGTAATTTACCCACTTCCCTTCAACCTGCCTTGTCTACGTCAACTTGAATTCACAATTTTCTCCATTCATTTCCAACATTTCTTAGAATGAGAGTATGACCTTTGGGGTGGTACGTGCAAGTACAGAGAGCAAGACATCCACAGTATTTTGTCAGTGACTTTCTCAGTGATCAAATGCATACAAAATAATATAAACAGCCACTGTACATGTGAAAAGGAATGGAACACCTGCTTAATATGAAGGTGCCCCAAAGTTTCAACCAAGCCTCAGTCTTGCTTCCGCCTGTATTTTTTTTTTCTGCTACATACATGTATACTTTCAGAGCACATTCAACAGTATTACTCTTCTTTTGATTTGTTTCAGTTGTAGTTCTTTACTGTAATTATGGGTACTTCAGTGTTGCCTTGACATGATCATCATATTATTGCTATATTGATGTGATCAAGTGACAGTTACATTCATACTGAGTCCTGCACTGTGTAGGTGGCCGGTGGAAGAATAATGATCAACTCATACTGTTTTCACATTTGCACAGCAACAATGGCTCATAGACTTGGTCGTGATCGAGTCGTTTCTTACTGTGAGTAAGTATCAAAAATTAAATGATATAACCAGATGTGATGAAAAGGCATGTACAGTGAAAATAATGCTGTTTGAATTGAAAAATTCAGTGATAAGTTGTCAAGTGATGATTAGATTAAAACAGTGGTGATTTAATAATTAAAAAGCCCTATTTTCATTATTTATCACTTATTTCTAACACTATTTATCACTTAAACAACAAAATTGCCAATCATCATTTAAAGCAAGCCCCAGATGATTTTCTGATACATTTTACCATTTAAAAATCCTTTTGTAAAGACATACAGCATTAAAAAAATACTTATTTTTCTGTTCAAAGATGGTGTTTATGATTGTGAGATCATGCTTGGTGCACCAGTTAAGGAGTCATGTTGCAGTCATTTGTTTGTCCTAGACCACCTATCACTCCATTCCAGCTTAGCTTCACTCCTCCCAGCTGAGTTATTAAAGTCACCAAGCTAAACCACTTTGACCACCTTGTCATACTTGTCGTCACCATCAGATGGGAAGGTCAGGGCATAGCACTGCACTTTTCAGGGTGAAATGCTGTCTTTTTGCGGAGTGACATGACCTTTTCCTTAATATCCACTGGTGTCTCTGTAAGTTTGGAAAGGAGGTGTTTTTTCATTGCAAAGCAAACTCCATGATGATGCTGACCTTCCTCGTGATATCCTGTCCAAAAATAGCTAGAACTATCTCTGACTTCATTGACTAAGTTCTCTACTACCAGCCTGATACTGAGTGCTACCACATCCATGTTGTAACGCTTCACTGGCGAAGAGTCCGTCTTTTCCCTGACAGTTGTGGACAGGTCCTAACACGTACAGTTTCTTGTAGTGTGAGTGGTTACCTTTTACAGGCCTTCTTCTGGATTGGAGTGATAATTAAATCGGGCTGCTCAGTCTGCCAAAAGCAGCCACCACTCTACTTGGCTACTGACGACCATTCCCTTGTGCCCCAAGCAGGGTAATGAAGAAGAGCATACCTGTCCAAAGATACTTTTCAAGTGGTGCTGGGACTGCAGACATCCCAGTGCCGCCATCTTCATCATTGTGCAGAGGTATTTCCAGTTGCAAGGCAGGCCCTAGTCTACTGGCACCTCTTCACAACTGCAAGAAGCTGCTGGAAATCCAGTCCCTCAGAAAATCACCCTGAAACCTGTCTTCAGGGTATGGTCCCTTGTTCTCATCTTGCAAGATTCATCCATAACAGCAGAGTAGTGATTGGTTGAGGCCAAGATATGTCCATGGATATGGGCTGACAAATTCCCTTTTGGGACCATGAAGCTCCAAGATCCCCTGTTAGGTTAGCCTGGCACTGCAAGGCACCTAGTTACCAATGTAGCCATGGGTGAACATGGGACAAATCTTGATAAAAAAGGGGCAAGGAAATGGCAAATAAAAAGATTTATGCACAAGGTTTCTTCCTGGTTCATCACAAGGCCTAGCCAATTGCAGCAAGATCTAAGCAAGAGGGATGCAAGCAGATGGGACGTAGGCACACTCACACACATGCACACAAAATAGCTTTAAAACCTGGTGACTGAATGAACAGTCTGCTTGTTGGTATTAAAGTGTTATGTCCTGTATGTGGTGTCATGTGAATGCATACATTACTACAGTTTCTGCTGCAACAAAAATCATATCATGGATAGTGACTTAAAGCTTTTCAGTCTATACTGTATCTATGGACCCACCCATTCCTTCCTCCTATTGACAGTCTTCTAAACCTTGTATTTGTGTGTGTTCCTGGTGCCTCAAGTCTGCAGAAATTAAGAGAGAGAAGAGAGAGAGAAGAGAGCTTTAGCAGTTGAATGATGAAAGTATTGCAATACTTTGTTATTCAATTAGTAATATTTTTAGCCACAGTTTTGCATGAAATTCTGTAAGGAATCACAGCAATTTCATCAAGTATCAGTGATGCTCAACTTGTGTTTTTAAATTTGAATTGTTTTCATCAATTAGGTAGAACTGTTTACCCTCATGACTCACGAACCAGGTGAGAAATGCATTACAAGAGAAAAGGAACTGGTCATGTCATTTAAACATTGCCGTAGGCCAATATTCACGCAATCCTCGCCGTTTCCCTTGGCAACACGCAGACTGACACGCATCACTTCCTCTCGTATTTATGTCTTTTAAAAATGACAGTGAACACCTTGTGTCACCTGTTCCCAATCCACAATCATCCTGACAGTCCACTTTTGACGAGTATGTTACTATCCAAACTGCCTGCCACCTGTTTGATTTGAATGCAGTCCATTGTTTGATCTGCATGCTAGATTTGTCTCCAATTCCACAGTTGTTATATGTGGATTGGCACTGCATTTAATTATAATTTTGCTGTTATTGTGGTCAGCATATAACTACCTCAAGAGGTTTTTGAGGCGCTGGTGACAAGAAATGGAATCAATTTACAAAAAGTCAGTCGCTGAATTTCTATCCAAAGTTAAATCTCAGGGTTCCCACAGGTCATGAAATTCCTGGAAAGTCATGGAATTTTGAAAAGTCCCTTCCAAATAGGGAAAGTCATGGAATGTCATGGAGTTTTTTTTACCACCTCCATTTGAAAATCTCAGGAACTAGTTTTTCCATCAAACATATTTATTTATCTATTGTGTTCATATTATGTTCACTAACCCCACAGAATTAAACAGAATAATACATTTTAATAAGAATCTGAATCTGAAAGTGAGTTTGAAATTTTGGTCAAGGAAAGACAAAGAATCATGTTAAGTTTATACAGAGGTCATGGAAATTCAACATTTTAGTCTGGAAAGTCATGGAAAAGTCGAGGAATTTGACATTTGACTTAAAGTGGGAACCCTGAAATCTAATTCACATCTAAAATCTCACAGCAAAACTGGAAGTAAGAAGAGCGAGAGGCATGAGTATAAATAGCTTTGAATGAGTTGGAGCACATGCTGAGCAGTCCTCTGCTGATCAAGCCTTCTAGAAATCGGAGCGAGGACAGGGGGAGAGAAGATTAGAGAGAAACTGAAACAGAGTAAAGGAAATTGAAAAAAAGTCACATAAGGAGGCAGTAGAGCAACAAAGGGAAAGAAAAGATTAAAAAAACACTGTGGATAAAAGATGAAGAGAGAAAGGAGGAAAAAACATACATATGTACATTCAGAAGAGTGGAGAGAGAGAGAGACACAGCAGGGAAGAAAGGGAGCCATAATAATTATAGCCGTCTCTTCCCCGTTAGCTCTTTGATTAATAAACGAGCATCAATTAGCCACAATGGCTTCCAGTCGCCTTGACGTCAGGAGCTCTAATTAATTTCATCTTCACATTCACACCGTTCCAATCGACTTCCTCTATTATCCCATTTTTTTCCCCTCTTTCTCTGTCATATTTGAAATGCACTGAAAATGGCATTTTTCCGTGCATAGTTTGACACCTAATGAGTATCATTAGGTGTCAAACTATGTGTGGTTTTAAATGCTGATTTTCGGATTGAAAATTGAAGCTGTTTGTTTTTGTTCAAATATTCTGCATCTTTCGATTTGACCATATTTATATCAAGTTTCAGTCACTTCATGATTGCATTATAATGTCAGTGGACAATGCAGCAGGTCAGTACTGACCGTTTAATATAAGCCTGTATTATTGTAATTGGTATAATATTGATGTAACCCTTTTTTTATACTTTATTTATAGAATTTTCTTGAACATATAAAACATACAAAAAAGAATAGTAAAAATAAACTAATATGTACAAATTAAATAAATAATAAAAAATAATGAAATGCATACCTCTACCATACAACAACCCTAGTTATCCCTCTCTCCCCATCCTAAACCTTGATAATAAACATAAGAAACAGATGAAAAAACAAACTCATCCTTCTATTATATTGTTACATTACTAACAATACTTTATACAGTTGAAACATGACGCTATAACTAACATTCATATTGTATTACTATTCTTGCTACCAATACCATCATCACTAAAATTACCATCAGTACAGCAATCAACTTGTGTTTATTTTAGGTGGGGATAGATATTTAAGTAAGGGTTTCCATATCTTGGTAAATATGCAAGATTTGCCTAATAAGTTAGAATAAATCTTTTCCAAGAAAAGCAAGCTTGTCGATTCAGTCAACCACATTCTAAATACTGAGACAGCATCTTTGTTCCAAAGGCTAAAAATAATCTTTTTTTCAATAACCACTGATTTAGATTTATTTTTAGATTTAGATTTACGGGTTTGTGACACCACCCCAAGTCACCCTACTCTTTTATCAGGAATTTATTCAGAATACAAGAGTAGAAAATAGGCAAGATATTTCAGATTTAAAATGTATGCATACATAAAAATAATTAGTTACCTGGTCTTTATTGGTGTACTTTTCAGTAATGCAGATGATTAGATTTTTTAAAAGGGTACTACTTTGGTGGCAAACATCTCAATTTAGAAAATAACTTTGATAATCACTCGATAATTACTTTCATTTCAGTAATCATTGTTATATTTTTCAGGGAGAGCAGATATTTTGGAATTGAAACTTCATTTGGATTGTCCCCTCATATTTGTTGTTTGATATATTAGGCAGCTTGATCAATCGCTCGAGAATAGCTATTGAGAGTTACAGCTTAAGGCAAGCAAACACCATCCTTCACAGGTGGGTATGCAAAATAGAAGATCACTCAATCTGTTCTCAGAATGTTTTTTTTTTCTTTCTTTTTTCTAAGTGATAGATACTGTGAGTGTGCGCATATTAAAATTCACACAGGCAGCAGGGCAGCTGCTGTCATTACCAACCAAATGTTGAAATGTCTCGACTGTGCAGCAGCCATCGTTTTGGCTAATGCCGCATGGAGTGCACACACATCTTAGAAAAATAATATTTTTGCAAATTACATGATTATTTGTTGACATAATTAAAACTGATATTGCTAATCATTATCACATCAGTTTTAAGACATCACTGTAATTAACATAATCAGATAAGAACATTGCTGAGAAAAATGCCTGTCTCCATCTACCCTTCATTATTAAATTGCATTACCTTACCGCACAAAGGAATATTGCTTTAATAAAGCACAAAATAACAACAGGGTGCTGTTCTTCCACAATTACAACCAGAACTGAATGTCTATCTGTTCTTTGAACTATTTATAGTGGAGCTGTGAAAAATGTTATTATTATTATTAGCAGTAGTAGTAGTAGTAGTAGTAGTATTCACAATAGGATATTAAACATGATTATTGGAGGGAAAGCTTAGGAAGGGATTTGACATGAACTTTAGTGATTTCACTCATCAGTCATACTTTAATTTCTGAAATACCAAATTGTTGAAATTGAAAAATTTGTTGAAATTGAAATTGTTTACACTAGTTTTACCAAACTATCACAATTGATTTGACATTGATGTTTGTTTAAAAATGCT
>OMKZ01054149.1:0-11969 GCA_900302535.1 Neoniphon sammara
GGTCTGAGGTGAAGCAGCAGATCAGATCCCAGCAGAAAGAGGAAGTGAGTCGGGCTGAAGAGCTGCAGGAGAAGCTGAAGCAGGAGATGGCTGAGCTGAGGAGGAAAGACGCTGAGCTGGAGCAGCTCTCACACACAGAGGATCACAGCCATTTTCTACACACTTACCCCTCGCTGGCACATCTCAGTCAGTCTACAGCCTCGGCCAGCGCCAATATCCGTCCTCTGAGCTACTTTGAGGATGTGACTGCAGCTGTGTCAGAGGCAAGAGAGAAACTACAGGCCATTCTCAGTGAGGAATGGTCTAAGACTGAAGTGGATGATCTCCTGACACCAGCAGAGCCCGAGACCAGAGCTGAATTCTTCAAATATTCATGTCAGATCACACTGGATCCAAACACAACAAACGAATGTCTGTCATTATCTGAGGAGAACAGAAAAGTGACAAGAATTGGGGAAAGATATTTGTACTCTAGTCACCCAGACAGATTTATTCAGGCATGTCAGGTCCTGAGTAGAGAGAGTCTGACTGGACGTTGTTACTGGGAGGTGCAGTGCAGTGTGGGGTATGGAGTTTCAATAGCAGTCGCATATAAGGATATTAAAAGAACAGGGAGGGAAAGTGAATTTGGATACAATGACATGTCTTGGATATTGAGCTGTCAGGGGTTAGGGTTAGGGTTTTTTGCTGATTGTTATGAATTCAAACACAAGGGTGAGAGAACTTGCATACCAGGCCCTGTGTCCTCCAGAGTAGGAGTGTACCTGGATCACGGAGCAGGTACTCTGTCCTTCTACAACATCTCTGAAACCATGACTCTCCTCCACAGAGTCCAGACCACATTCACTCAGCCTCTCTATGCAGGAATTTGTATTTGGATTTCAGATTGGAACAGTGCTGAGTTTTGCAAGCTCAATTAGACATGAGTTGTTACGGCTGCAATGTGTCAGATTTTTTTTTTGGTGCTGAGCTGTCATTGCTGTGGATTTTCTGCACTGCACTTCCCAGGGTTCATCTGTCAGTCAAGCTGTAACAGGAAACCTGAGCTGATTTCTCCCTAAAACATAGAGTGCAGTCTCAATGTTTACAGCAGATGTGGAATCAAAAGTAAAAAAAGGACTGCAAGCTGTCATGAACAGGGCTGCTCTGTGAGTAAATAATGAAAAAGAAATAAGGAAGTCATTAAGGTTTTACATTGAAAGCTAGGCTATTTCTTCCAGTATTTTTTTAATTAGGTAACTTGGTCAGTGATCATAAAACAATATTGATGATCTAAATAGTCATTGTGACGTAAATAGAATTTGAATTCAGAAAGTTTGAGGCATGAATTTGTGAAACTGTTCAATAAACACGCAGATTTTATTTATTTTTATTTTTATTTTTTCCATATTCAAGGAATGTGCTAAATTCAAAAGCTACCAGTCCAGCTCAGTTTCAATCCTCTACTTAATTACATGTAAAGACTGATTGGACGTAGCAGTTTCCATGATTCTAGTTTTGATGTTGACTGAGTTTAATTCACGGCTACAGATCATATTTTGTTGTCAGAAGAAGGTTTAAGAAATATTTAAGTGAGACAGTTTTTGTTTATGCTTGACTCAACTTTCACCGTCCTTTGTGTCATGTGCTCCACGGCACATATCGCTTATGCATTAGCCAAAACAGGCTCAGGGTTAAAATCTTAGTCTGGTCTTTTATGTGTGGATTGGATTGCATGTTAAGTTTAATTTAGGTTGAAGAAACCCAGCCAGGCTTGTTAAAGTCAAAGCTCTATGTCTCTTAGATTGACTATAATAATTAACCTTCCCCATACTGACAGACAGTTAAGTCAGAGGGAAATGATGCCAGCTCCCTGTGTCAGTGGGTGTTGGAATATAAAACCTGAACTTTGCTATTTGAAAGCAAGCAGAGCTTGTTTGCACCTCTCATGGTCACCAAGAGGTTCATGTGTGTTAGTTACTAGCAGTTCTGCAGTGCAATCAGGGCACAATTAACAGTGTGTGGCTTTTTTGTATGTTTTGTACAATTCAAACTAAAGTTTTGTTTGTTTGTTTTCTAATTACCCATGATCTCCAGCAATCTAAGTTCTTGTGGTTTATGTAGCTCTTACCCTTGTTGTAAATTTGCATTATTGCCCAAATTTTTTCCGCTCTTTGTGTTCCACTGCATGCACTGCAAAAAACCTCCATCTTAACAAGTCATTTTGTCTCATATGTTAAAATGCTTGTTTTTCTTCAGAAAGTCAAAAAATCTGCCAATAGAATGAGATAATCCCACCTGTTTCCAATGCAAATCAACTTGTTTCCAGAATTTTCTTGAATCAGGTGAAACTGCATTGGAAACAAGTGGGATTATCTCATCCTATTGGCAGATTTTTTGACTTATTGAGGAAAAACAAGCATTTTAACACTGAATATGAGACTAAATTACTAGTTAAAACAGATTTTTTGCAGTGTGGGCCTTAGTGGAGCCCACACTACAAGTTTTCCCTTTCATTTCAAAGTTCAGTTTGTTAGCAGCACTTTGTAACATTGTAAACGAGTGTATGACAAGTGACAAGAGTGCTCATGTTGTTCCAGCACAGTGCTCTCACACTGATTTAACACACTGATTGTGTGGATGAAGGGAAAATGGAGATGGAAACACTGAACAAGAATCCTTTCCCAGGCTTCAGTGACTGGATGTGTGAACAAAATTCATCTTTTTCAAACTGAATAAAGATTCTTCCTGAGAATTATAAAAGTGCTCCTTCTGTGTTTATTCCAGTAACTCTTATCAAAGCTGGTGGAGAAAATGTGAAACTAATATTTATTTTGTTCAGGTAACCAGGTCAGCAGCCTTAATGCAATATTGATGATTTAACAAGTGACTTAAATTTCATTGAGTTGATATCGTTTCATAGCTCAGACTTGTCTGGGCTGCTGTTTGAAAATGACCTGTCCCTGGGTGACATTCACCTTCACATCCCAGGAAACACGAGGAAAACAAAGTGACTACTATCCTAATTATAACATAATCACATGAAACAAATCCATAAGGAGGCTGACACAGGCGTACTTTATTCATAAACACGTTACAAGGAATCACAGACATTGGTATTAAAACTCAAATTAAGAAATATTTTCCTTCCTCTCAATGACCTTTGCATCACTTTCAAGAATGCAGTGCAACCAGCATCATAGTGAGAGAAAAAAAAAACCTGCCATCTATGAAACTACAGAGCAATAACAGTTCAACAAGGCAACGTTTCTAGTTTGTATGGAGCCTATATGCTGTGCTACATATCAGTCTTTTTCAGTACCAGGATGTGATATCACCCTCTCAGTGATCTCATGTTAATTCAAGCCAAGCTTCTTGGTGGACAGCTGCAAAATTGCAATGCAATGTTAAGCAATACAATCAGTACAATGCACTGAGCTGTACTAATATTCTGTTGAGACAAGAATCAAACATGGAGTCTTTCGGCGACTTGTATACATACAGGAGGTCCCAGGAAGGGCAAGCTTACACTGAAAAATCAAATGGTTTTGACCAAAAGTGACACAGTTTGGACGGCGTTGTGAAATGTAAAAGCAGCCATTTCAAACTTTACATCTCATAGTGGTTCATACACAACAGTAACAGAGAGCCCAGCGAGGGACAGGCTGATAAATCAGGCTTCCATTGGCCTTTTATTCTAATCAATATGAACCAGTCAGCTCTGATAAGATGCTTATGATGGAGTTTCATTGATAACATTATTTGCAGAATTGATCAATACCACACTGACTGTCTATGGGAAGCTTCTTAAGCAGGAAGTCTGTTTCAGAGGCTTTTCTGTCCTGACAATAAATATTGAATATTGATTTTTTTTTTTTTTCTGTATGAAAATGGTCAAATATAAACATTAATGTATTGGCCTTGAAAAAAACTCACAGAGGGTTATACTTCTAATCCAAAACTTCATTCAAGATTCAAAATGGTTCCAGAGAGACATCACGCTGCAAACACACACACTGCTGAGATAGGAAGGCTAGGGGTGCTGTGGGATTTGGACATTTGAAATTCTACTTAACCTTGACTAAACTAAGACGCAGCACAGTGCATCTTCACTCCTCCTGGACTCAGACTACAGAGCAGACCGGACTCTGGGGATGCATTTCACCATCAGATGGGGAGGAAGGACGGGACAAAGTGAGGTCCCGCTGCGTCCTCAGGAATAAAACTTGCTGTTGTTTATTTTCTTCTCTTTCGACCTGAAGCACAGAGGACAGAGCGTGATTTGGGGCTGCTTTCGAGAAAGCTCTATTTCCCTACACACCGCAGAAGTTCGCTGCTATTACTGCTAGCATTGCTGTTTGATGCAGACAATAAACATTGCAAAGCGGTGAGTGTGTATGTTGTCGGTCCAGTCTCACCTCTGCTTCTCACTGGTGCTGTATTCTCTCATGAGACTGTTGTGCTGAGGCAGGGCAGAGCGCTGGGTGTTGGAGTGTGTGTCGTACAGGAAGGGCTCGCTGCTGAACTCCGCCTGCTTTTTCTTCAACTGGCTGGAGGACGAGTACAGCTCCTCCTCGGCTTTCTGAGTGACAGGAGTCATGTGATCACACGCAAATACTGCGACACGGATTACAAACTACAGGCAGACATCAGCTGCATCAGCACACTCGGTGCTATGTGCGCGTGTGCATTTTCTCACCTCCACTTGCTGTACGTTGATGTAGATCAACAGAGAGGCTAACTCCAAGTTTTCACTGTAGCCGTTCTTTAAAGGCACTGAGCGGTAACCTGCCAAAACACAAAAAACACACTCTACTATTCAACTCTGTGCACACAGTCGTCAGTGCAGACACTACATTACTGTGTGTGTCTGTCTGAAACATGTATGTGCAAATATGTATGCTCCTTAGGAAGTATGCAAATCAGTATAATCACAATATTACTTTAACCAGTGAAAAATAGTGTATGATTTAAATTTTATATAATAGCTCATAAATAGGCCTAATCAGGGTTTGAACTGACAATTTTGAAGATGTAACTGACCAGTAGTATAATGAATTACTGCTGGATTAAAATAATGGCATTACTTTGAAATATGTGATAAGCAGTGTGTTACTTTTTGTCTGTATGCATGTGTGTGTTCCCACCTGAGCGTATGCCTTTTACAGGAAATGTGGCCTGAGCCAGGAAGTTGGGGTCTGAGAACATGTCCTCCTCATTGACCACAAAGCGTAGGAAGGTGAGCTCTGGCTCGTACACGGAGAAGACGACCGGCTCTGCTGGAGCTTTCCACACCGGGTTCAGACCGTTGTCGCCTGGTGAGGCAAAAGCTCTGTTAACGTTTTCAGGAAGGTTCATCAGTGACCTATCTGTCTGTCTGCTCTTATTACAAACTGACTGCCGGCACTCAATTAAAACTGATTATGGAGTATTCATGAAGTTATGAAGGCGGACCAGCTGTTTCAAATTTGGAAAAACTCAGTAATGGCCATCTGCCTTTTTTTTTCCAGAGTGGATACATTTCATTTCAGTTCATTTCGGTTAATTTCAGTTAGATTCATTCATCATATATGATATGATATGAATGAATGAATGAATGAATGAATGAATGAATGAAGGAATGTTTTATTTCGGACATGCAGCAATAAACAAAAGGTCGTCAAAAATTGATAGAAACATTCAAATATTTTCTGGGAGCAAGTCTGAAAAGGAGTAGGAAGAAGATATATGATATGATATGATACATCATAATAACAGTGTGCAGTTGTGCTGAGACAAAGGGCACTATTTTCGTGTTAGGGGCTGGAATTGACTTAACTGATCAGATATGTTCTTATCCTTCCCTTTAAGGAGAATGCACACCACGTAACAGCTTTTTGTGATTTTGATGAGCGCTGATCACGCGAGTGAGAGCCATTAGGATCACTTTCGCTTCTCGACAAAATAGAATAAACAATATATTTGCTTATTGCTAATTTCCAAGCCCTGATTTTACTTTGAAAATAGTCAGGACATAAAATGTATCAAAGCTAAGTGATTTGAAAGTTTTTGGTTCTATTCTAAATTACGCTCTTTACCTTATTGTGTTCAAGAAAGTATTTAATTGTGTGAAATTACAGGAAGTACACTGAAAAATTCCAAATTTCATCTTTATGTGTGTGTCTCCAACACTCTCCAAATCAAATACTTTCAGCCTTGAGGACAGTGCAGATAACCGGCTTTAGTAGGATTGAATGTGTATCGGTATGATTTCATTATTCTCCGTGCGCCCCACGGCAGTTTTGTCAATATGAACATTTAACCACCGCCACATGCACGTCAAAGTGCATAAACAATGTAGTGAAATATTTTTTCCATCATGAGATTCATAAACCTGGATGTGTAGTTGGACGCACCTCCACCACCTTAAGTGACAAAAACAACACACACCTAAGTGCACAGTGCCGCTGACCTGGTCTGAGCAGACGGGCGCAAATCGCAGTTCCAATTCCAGAGCACCACAGGAATGATACGAACACACCCACTACTGCACCACTCCCTCCACCTTGGTACACAACGTGTCACCAAAATACCAAACACACCCAGGCGAGGAGAAACCCTCACTGAGCCTCACCAAAATTCCACTGCGCCAGTGACTGGCGCGCTTTGCACACTGCGCCTGTATAAAAATAGGGCCCATGCCACCACCACTTTTACATTAACTGTTCATTAGTCTAATAGCGTGTGGGATAAAACCAAACTTTCTTGTTTGTTTTGCAAGTGGGGTTTCTAAAGCGAATTCCTGAAGGCATCAGTTCAAGAGACTCATGAAGAACGCCGATTAATAGCAAATGCCTTGATGAGTATCTGTTCAGTATTTGGCATGCAAGGGATCTTTGTTTTTCCAGTAATTTCAGAACTAAGGTGCACATCACCTTGCAGCCACTTCCTGTCTTTCTGAGTAAGAGAAGTAAAGCAGCAAATACATGAAAAGGTAAAAGAAGGTTATTAATGAAAGAAGGAATGATGGCATTCGTTTTTCAGGCCAGATTCATTCAGAAGTGGACTTGTAACCGTATTACACCTCCACCCCTTACGGAAGACGATGGTCTTGAATTTGCTGTCCTCGGTGTGTCCACACAGCTCAATCTCCACGAAAGGGCTGGCGATGCTGCGGCCGAGCTTAGGAAGGTGCCTGGCTGCAATCACCTGTGTGGGATCCAGCAGAGGACAAACAGTCACTATTACAGAGCTCTCTGCAGACCAACATGCCATGGCATCACAGTTACAATTACAGTCACATCAGCATGTCAGTCTGCTGATACATCAGGCCAGTACTGGCTTATTCTGGTGTGATGGATAAAATGCAGTTTGACTGATGATATACTTATTGTAGGGGTAATCCATATTATATTGTTTGCCTATAGGGAAGCTCTAAACATGAACTGATTCCAGTGCAACATAATAATGACAATGTGCTGTATGCATGAATGTATTATTATTATTATAGGTTTAAGTGGAGATTTAATACCCCATGAGTACTTTTGGGGTTGATTTTTCAGGGTCCACTGGGTCAGGGTTGTATTGAAGAGCAGCACCTTAACAAGCAAGTTGTGAGTAACTCTGTAGTGAAGCAACTTATGGGAATTCAGTCAGAATTGATAGGTATGATGGAAAAAGATGGAGGAGTAGGGTCCGGATTAACAATACCCAGAGTTATGCTTTAAAAATATTGAACATGTTATGCCCCTAAAAATGTGAAAAAGAAGAAAGAAAGAGTTGATGATGATGGTGTAGGTATATCTGTTTATAGACCTACCCTGACCACGATGTTGTACTTGACCTTCTTCCTCTCCTGGTTAGGGTCGTAGCTATCAGAGCGCATCAGCTCCGGCTGCAGCACGTAACCCGTGCGTCCATTCAGACTGAAGAGGGCGCTGTTCAGCTGGGTGTATTTATCTGGGTGGATACAAAAACATTAACGTCTCTTCTGGTCCCACAAACAGGTAACATCAGACTAGAAAAAGCTAAATTTTATGAAGAAAAATTGTGTGCTTACTTCAGATTGGAAAGGTAGTTGCAGTAGTTAAAGCAGTAGTTGATCCAGCTGAAGCAATAGTTGAAGTAGATCAAGAAATAGCTGAAGTAGTTGGAAAAATACTTATGGTAGTTGAAGCAGTACTTCAAGTAGCTGAAGTAGTTGTAACAGCTCTTAAATTAGCTGACATAGTAGCTGAAGTATTTCAAGCCATAGGTAAAGCAGTTAAAGTTGTAGTAGTAGCCAAGTAGTTTGATTATTGCTAGCTTAGGTCATTTTATATGTTAATGTCCCATTAGTACTCAATACTTTTATGAAAAGGTGAAAATGTAGTAGTAGCAAAAAAAGTAGCATGGGCAGTGGGTAAAGCATTAATAGTACCATCAGTAGAGGTAATAGTAGTTAAAACAGCAGCAGTAATAGTTGTAGTAGCTCTTAGGAGGAGGTAGAGTAATATGTGCTCTTGTTATAGAAATAGGAGGAGGTATTGTAATGCATGCAGCAGTAGGTCTTAGAGTGGAATCTGAAGCAGTTAAGGTGGTTGATAGTACATGTGGTTGGCATGCTAGGATGTAATAGGTTGTTGCTAGGGTGTACCAAGTTGTTGCTTGGGTGTTTCTACGTGGCTATTAAGGTGTAGACAAGTGATTGATAGGGTGTTTCTAGGTGGTTGCAAGGGGTTTTTCTTGGTAGCTTCTAGGAAGCACTAGGTGACTGCTAGAGTCTCTCTAGGTGGTTGCTAGGTGGTTATGTGAGAGTCAAGGGGGTTGCCAGGCTGTATGAGGGTGTTACTAGGCTGTTTTCGAGGTGGGTGCTAAGCTGTATTAGGGTGTACAAAGTCATGGCTAGGGTGTTTCTAGGAAGTTGTTAGGGTGTACTAGGTCATTGGTAGGGTGTTTCTAGGTGGGTACTACATGGTTGCTACTAATTGGTTGAAGCAGTAGTAGTTGTGGCAGTAGTAAAAGTTGTACAACTGCTTTTGTACTATGTAGTACGAGGGAGTGTATCTCTGCAACTTCTGCCCAGTCAACTTGCCTGCAGTCTGGAAGTTGAGTGCCACCATATGACAGCCACTGGCCCACAGAGAGTAAGGGTCATAGTTGGAGGACTCTACACGCTGGCCTTTAGGGTAAATCCGACTCAGAGCCTTGCGGTTGTACTGCAGGAAGCCCTGGGTTCGACTCTTCCCTGGTATCTTGTTCTCCACGAAGGAACGAATCTCTTTGTAGCTGTAGCTGTCTGCAGAGAAACAGGAGGGAAAATTATTTACTAGGGTGAACTGATACTGTATGTGTTTTTGAGGGTCGACACTTCTGCTTGTACTTTTTCAGTACTTGTTCGGGTTCCGGTACCTGAGAATTGATACCGGTGGCAAAACAGTACTTTTTCAGTACTATACTTTGCTGATTGTAAACATTTCTCTACAATAACAATAATAACAACAACAACAATAATAATAATAATAATAATAAAAATAGACACAACTAATACAAGGTTTTACTGGATATGTTTGCTAGTGTGCAAATCCGATGTCTTTACAATAATAAAGTGATAAACTATTTTGTTATTATGGGATTTTTGCTAACAAACTGGCATCATGTAAACACAAAATGAATCATATTTATCAGTAGCAAAATAATCAATTCCCAGTCAAAAGCAGCACAGAAATGAATTATATCGGTTCAGTTATGTTGGGATGACCAAGTTGTATGTTCAGAAATGCAATCCCTTATCTGTAATATACCTTTTAATATACATCAGTGAATGCAATGAGCTGTTCACAGCCACTGTTGCCTAAGAGCTGCAGACATTACAACACGGCTGACAGAGCATTGTGTCACCTAAAAGTCCTCTGTAGAAGTGCTAACATAAAAGCTAGTATTAGTAGGGGCCAGTAGCTGCATTTTAAGTTTTAATGTTAAAACTGGTTGCTGTGCTAAATGAGCTTACTGGATAAATCAATAGCTAACAAAGCCAAAAACCTGCTGCTGGTTCATGTTAAGTGATGTGAGTTTTCTCGAGCCACAACTAGAGACTAGGGCGATAGACAAGGCAAGTCAACTGCGTTACAACAACCTAAATTTAGAGGGAAAAAATCCAGCTTATCAGACTATTCACTTTGGCATAACTATTCTGAATGGACTTAACGAATGGGTGTGTGGGTGGGGGTTGTACCAAAGCAGTCCTTCTCCTTGCTGCGTGGCTGACAGTAGACCACCAAGTCCGACATCTCCATAGCAACCTCAGCCCTCTTCTCTACTTCCTCCTGCTGCTTGATCTGTGATTGAAGAAAAAAAAAGCCATTTCCTGTTTGCATGTTAACACTGACAGACCACCACTGCAACTCCTGACTGTAGATACAGTATCACCAAGAAAAATATACAATTGAGTAATAGTTTTTTGGGTTGATGTCCCGAAGTATGAGAACCTTAACAGATTCTTGTAAGATGAGATGAGTTGAGATGAGATGAGACTTTATTGATCCTCAGGGGTAAATTCAGGTCATACATAATAATTCATGAAGGCTTTTATCCTCATATGACAGTTTGATGTACCATGAATTTATGTCAGTCTAAACAGGTCTGTAGACAGAGTTCAAGTGATTTACCCTCCACTACATAACAGTATCATATACCATGAGATACTAGCCTCTTGTTTCCTTTTGTACTGCTTGTTCATCTCTCTCTGGGTGATGTCCCAGGCCACCTGGTACCACTCAAACAGCTCCTCCAGAGAGTCTGCAGCCAGGTCAAACTGCAGGCTGTCCTGCTCCACCTCCTGCAGGGTCAACACGTGGGACTTCCCATTTTTACCATTCTTCACTGGAAACAGAGAGGGGAGAAAGGGACGCACTGTGAGGGGAGGTAAAGAGAATTGCGAAACTTGGACATTTTCTGAGCCTATGTTGTCAGAGTTCATTGATTCCTTGACTGTAAAGTAGACCATAGGGAGCTAAATTCGAGATTGCTCTGTATGCAGCAACCATAAGACAATTTTTCAATAAGGTCCAGCAATTCTATTACCCAAGCATGTTTTGTATTTCATTCCACTGAATTTTAACTGGCATCTTTTAGAGAGGTCAAATTTTGAAGGTCTCCCCATAAGCACTGCATCAAAAACTGACTGATCATAAAATGCATCTGCATGAAACCCATGTACAGCATATGGAGGAAACATTAAAGGTGAGCTATGCAAAATTGAGGGCTAATTGAGGTAAGGATTATTCAGACTCAACTGGCAAAAACGAGGAATAAACCCTTAATTTTGAGGCAGACGGTGAGAACCATGTACACTCAACTTTCAAATTCCAGGCTTATTCCAATTTTGTCAGTTGAGTCTAAAGCAGGGGTCACCAACTATATTTGTCAGAGGGCCAGAATTTTACCGGACAGTCACCTTGGGGGCCGGACCCTCAAATAAAAATTAAATAAAAATCTAATTTTGGCATAACATTATTATTTGATGTTTATTGTTTATATTTTTTTCCATTTCATTACAAAACTGAGGACATTTTAGCCTTTATGAGTCAGGCTCCTATCACCTATACCACAGTCAACCACCAGGAGTGATAGAGATATTTTGCCTCAACTCAATTAAGTCAACTTTATTTATAGAGCACTTGAAAAACAAACACCGTGGAAGTGAAAGGAAAAGGCCTATTAACACAGGTAAAATGGCACTCTCAAAGGCCATGAAACGAGAAGTTGAGAAGTCCTTTAATAATGACTGGACTGAAAAGTACGCATTTATCATGCCAACCTTCTGAAATGCGTCACCTGTATGCCTCATTTGCAACGAAACTGTTGCTGTTGCAAAAGAATATAATCTGCGCCGTCACCACAACACTAAACATACAAATTTCAAGGATTCATATCCTGAGCAGTCAGAGGCCCGTCAGAGAAAAATCGCCACATTGAAATCTGCCTCCTCCCGTGCAAGTGGCATTATTACTCAAACTTTAACTGATCAAGAG
>OMKZ01054152.1:0-10823 GCA_900302535.1 Neoniphon sammara
CCCCTCCAGAAAAACCCAACAAAACAAAATGGTTAACACAGATTACCGCTTTAAATTGGAGGATTTGTTTTCACAGTGTGGTATATGAATGCGTGTTTGTGTGTGTATATATTTATGTGTTTGTGTGTATGTTTGTGTGTATATGAAGGATCATGTCAGCTCACCATTCCTCTGTGTCAGCCAGTCGCCTGCCAACCCTGTCAGTTTTGATGCGACTAAGCTGTGCAGGGTCTCATTCTGGGTCAGTGTCAGGGCACCATGTGTGTGTGTGTGTGTGTGTGTGTGTGTGTGTGTTGGGGGGTTACCAGCTCTCTGCAGAGCTCTTCTCCAGATGACAGGGGGTTTTAAAAACAGCACTCGGATCCTTCGCCCAGCTTGGCTGCACTGCTGACTGCCAAACAGGATTTGCACAGTCTATCCAGCACAGCAGTATATTGTTCTGTATTCACTCTGCAAAAGGAAGTCACATCTTCAGCTCACTTCAACACAACATACTGTCCTGTAAGGTGAAGAAACCCCACACTGTAGGTTTTGGAGTTTAGTTTTTTCATTTTTTAACTTCAGCTGAAAGATCGCACTCTGAGAAAATTCTGCTTTCTTAAGAAAGTCTTTCAAAACCCCCCCTGGATAAAGTGAAACACACACCGTCATGAAGCTCAGAACGAGACTGTTCATCTTAGTTTAGGAAAAAACTGTCATCATGGAGTTCTGTTTTCACCTGACAGCGACTCTATCTGAACAGCAACATATCAAGTCCCCAGAGTTAGGTCAGATGACTTTGAAATGTAGTCAGTTATTGAATACAAATCACATGGCAGTTTTTGTAATCAGTAATGTAATCCATTGGATTACAAAAAAGTACTCTAATCTGAATACTATTGGATTACTTCAAAATAAAACACAGAAAATATTGCACTTTATACTAAAAAAAATGGATGCAGCCACAAAGAACCTACTTTTTTCTTTCTAAACACCTCAAATCATTTTCAGTGCAAATAAAATGCATTTTGCAGCATTTACAGCCGGTCACATCAAATCACCCGTACAAAAACAGCACTGCCACAAACCACTGCTGCTCTGTGCATCTACAACATGCAGGATGTTGTTTCTTTTGTGCAAGTTTTTGTTACTGCTGTTTTTAATCAAAGGCTACTCATGAAAAAAGTTTCATAATTTTAAAATTGCCATATTTTAAAAATGCAGTCAAAAATGTAATCAAGTAATCCTTGACAGTGTAACTATAATCTAATCACACATTTTTTCAAATGTAATCTGGGATGATTATAGTTACTTACTTTTTGTAATCTGATTATGTCATCCCAGTTACAAGTAATCCGTTACGACCCAACCCTGTAAGTCACTGTATTTAATGACAATGTTGAAAAATTGCATTTTTAAGTGTTTGCCATTTTTAAGATATTTGTTTGGGACAGCATGTATTTGTGTGACTTTTCCACATACAACATCTTCATCCAGTGCAAATTTTCTTTCCCCTTTCAATAATCTGTTAAACATTTTAGACAGAATGTCACTCGTCTTCCTTTTGCTCCAAATCCTCAACATTATGAACCACAGTTGTGTTGAACAGTAACACAAACGTGATGTCAGCGTCATAAAGAAAGACTCAAAGCCACAGACTCCTCATATGTAACACGACTGAAGCGCTCAAAGAAAAATTCATGCTGCACAAAATCGCTGGAAGTGAATGTTTATTTAACTGACATGGATTTTCCCATCATAGACCGACATGTAAAACATCACTGCTTGATATCGGTTACCTCCATCCTTCAGGTTGCTCATGGCTGCGGGAGAAAACAAAAGGGACATTACTGGACATTTCCCAGTGGAGAATTAAACTTTGGGAAGTCCTGTGATGTTTATACTGGTTCTTGTCCGTGTTGTTTAGCACCGGGGTGAGGAAGGTCAAACACAACTGGAGACTAAATAATCCTCCTGCAGCGCCACCTCTCGGTTAAACAGCATTAATGCACATTTCTGATCAATGAAATCCACGACTTTTTGTTGCACGTTTGATTTGAATGTCTTGTCTTGAGTTATAATTTGATACTTGTAGTAATCATTTAATTTCTTACACTGGTTTCTTATTTCCTCAAAAAATAATTATCTCCACCAGCAGCCAAACTGGACTAGAAACTCGAATACTGACATAATAATGACATTTCCAAAACTTCCATCATTTTCATTAACATTTTCCTTGACTTTCCAGGCCTGCAAACCACTTTTTCAAAACTCATGATGCATTGACTGACCTTTTCTTTTTTTTGTACTTTTGATTACTTTCTCAATTGTAAAAGTTAGGTCTCCTCCAATAACTCCAAGGCCCACTGTAGTTGTCTTCTTATGAATTGCCTTGGAGTTATTGGAAGAGACCTAACTTTTACAATTGAGAAAGTAATCAAAAGTACAAGAAAAAAAAAAGGTCAGTCAATGCATCACGAGTTCTGAAGCACCTGATCTGTCCAAAGAGCAGCTGGACTCACAATTGAAGACCCATCAGCGCTTCCTATCTTTGTTTTTCATCCAAATTTCCATTTTTCCCATGAAACATGAACAATTCTGTTTTTGTTACTGGAAACCAAATCCATGTCCAGGCTGATCACACCTTGCTTTATCGATTTACATGAAGCAGTAAACTTTGGTTTTACATTCCACCAGAGACATTCATTCCCTCTGATTCAGTGCTGGAGATTACAGCAGGTATTGCAAATATCCCCTTTCCCTGTCCGGGTCTGTTGGTTTGTGTGCACGTCACGTAAAGGAGGAGGCTGCGGGTGAAGTCGCCTCTCCTCTGCTGTTATGGATTGAAGTTTCCTGCCCTGAGAAGAATATTGCTTTAGAGGTTTGTGCTTTCCAGTCAGGAGCGAGCGAGGAACGCACCGACAACAAATCCATCTTAACAGGTGACTTAATCTGGCATCGGCTCGTGAAACTCTGCTGTATGCAGAACGGATTGTTCCGACGGGATTAAATTTTTGTCGAACACTGTTGTCAAGTTGTTTTACTTGTTTCAGGAAAGAACATTGACAACAAACTGATTTTATATTTATTGGGCAGTTAAAATATGTCTAAATGGTTTTAGATGCCTGGGCTGAAATGATGCTAGTTAGGGTTTAAAAATATCAGATTATGTTGTGGTTATGTTGTGGGGTAAATAACAAAAATAAAGCTTTTCCTTGCACACATATCGACTTTTGTGGTGCATATTTTTATATGTACAGCTGTGTTTGTACAGCATTTGCTGTATGAGAGCTAAAGCACAGATGCAATGCTAAAATCAGGACTGGCGCTTGGCAGGAAGGGAAATTATCAAAAAATTTTTTTCACTTGAAGAAAAACAGTTTTAACACCAGATTAATTGACTTGGTAAGACGGTGTATTCTGCAGACTGAAAATTTAATTAAAGGGAAGGTTCAGGAGTTTTCTGAAGCCTGAAGAGGTTTCATGTCAGGTGATTTTCTTTGCACTCTTGTTAGCATTTTTCAAATCAATGGATGATGACATGACTCCTGTTAATCAGAAGGAGATATGAAGGGGGCGGAGCCACAGGAGCCGGAAACATTTCCCCCAGTTTTTCCCCATTTCTTATTTTACTTTCAGGATGACAGCAACATTATCAAGGTTCAACACAGAATAAAGGGAGTCTCCTGTCTAAATATGCAATACTACAGGGTTATGTTATGGTCATCAGTGGGCGGAGCTAAAGAACCACAGAGTGACAGTTAGCTAACCAGCAAACTGGAGCAGCAAAGAAGGAACGCTGGTCAAAACATAAATAAAAATCTAGTTGCTCTTTTTCATAATCATGACATTCATGAGCAGGCCAGCTACAAGCTAGACTAACTAGACTGCGTTTTTTTTTCCCAGTTTAGTGTTGCAGGCCTCTCATTAGCTCTGCCCTCTTAAACTCTCTCTTTTTAATTACTTTTGCATCATTCTGATGCTGCATTCAGGTCATATTATATTTACTGTAAGTTCCAATTTTAAACATGTAAACAGTGTTTACATCAACATCCAACTCTTAATTACAACTAGGAATCACATATTTTTCTGTAAGCTCTGATATATCTGACTGGGAGGTACCCGGACCATTAAACATAATTACACCCAAATTTACTTTTATCATGCACGTTTTTTAACCAACAAACAAACTCTGACTATAAAAAACTGAGCATTTTTTTTAAATTAACAGTTTAATAATGTTACCTTTTGATAAAGACTTGAAGACCTGTAACGTTAGCCTTCTCCCCACCTGCTGACATGAACTCTGACAGGTCGTACTGACGGGAATCTTTCTGACCTCTACCTTCCTTCCTACATGATGTGACGTAACATACTGCAACTTTTGTTTTTGTTCTGCACGCTGAATTTTAACTCAACCTTGGAGATTATTTCTGCCTGAGAAACATTTGTAGAGCTAAAACTCCAATCTGCTGTCAGCAGCTCAGTTATCTGTTACAGAGCTGTATGCGAAGGTCAGCATGTGATTTTGAATATTTTCCCCCCTTTGATTTGCATTAACATTGATAACAAATCTCAACAATGCCAATTAATTAGGAAGAAAACCCGCTGCCATTAAAACCCTTTGAACAAGGACTGTGATTTGTTTTTAAACCGGAGGCTGAAAATCTTGAACCTTCTCTTTAAGACAGAGATGTAAACCAGAACCAGTGGATGTGCACAACAAACCCACAAACCTCAAACTGAAGAGCTTATTAGTTGGACCACAAATCATTTAAAAGCAGTTTGTGTGGAGATTTATGTGATATATGTCTTGGTGCTTTGAATTGGAAAAGGACTAACCACTATGAATAATAACAATGCTTAATTAGGGATTATATACCATCAACAATACATTGTTATAGACTTTAAATGTGTAAAATTTATAACTCTGATTGTTAATATTGTTCATAGATAGCATATTTGTGAGTACTTTGAATACAAAGCTACTTCATTCACTACAGTATTTACATTCAGAGATATATTATAAATACGCTTCTTTACCCAGTGCTGGGTTTAACATATTCAAACATATTAACATATTCATATATGTACTGTATATATTCAAAACTCACACACATCCATATTTACACAGATGTATATACTGTACATAAATAGGTCTCATTGTGTGAATATAACCAGTGCTGATGGTCTGGTGGAAATCAGCAGCTTGACTGAAAAAAAACAAACAAACAAACAAAAAAAAGGAAAACAGTTTAAAACTTCAGTCTTCAGTATTGGAACACATTTGGGATTTCCAAAGGCAGGAGACATATTGCTTTTGTGTTTTATTGACGTTTTCTCAGCAAGGAGGCTAGAAAGAAGCCGGGGAGCGGCCTCTCCCTCCCTGCTGACTTAAACCCAAACCGGACCGGCAGAGTCTGGCGGCCCGAGGTGGTTTTTCTCCTCCATATTGCTTTGGATATTGCCGTCCTGTCTCCGCGGCTCGGTGGAGTTCAGGGCAGGAGAAACACCCAGGGGAAGAGCGGCGGGATAATTGAGAGGCGCTGACAGAGCTTAATAAGGGAGAGGGATGAAAACAGAAGGCCGAGTCCGTCGCCGAGCCTCGTCTCGGTGGCTCAGTGGGGTCAGAAAAGATCCTGTGGGCCCAGGTGAATGATGATGGGTGTGGCTATGGTCTGCGGCTGGTAATAGGCACTGTCAATGTACAGGCCGCCTGCAGACAGGAGACAGGAGCACCCGGGGTTAAAAGGACCAGAAAATCATCAGACATCAATGAGAAAAGAGCCGCGGCGTGTCCACCGGGCAACTCGTTTTTTATTCTTCTGTTTTTAGTTGAAGTGTTGAACAGACAGGTGGATGTGGGACGAGCTCGCTGTGCCTCCTGCTGTTTCTACTGTGTCTGAAACCAAAACCCAGCTGGACGCACAGCAGCTAAAAGCTGCGATGTTAAAGCTGCACTAGGCAAGATTTTATCATGGAAATGCACCATCTGAGCTTGAACCACAAAGTCAAGCTGCACTCGAGGAAAACGTCCCATTACAACTCGTACAGAAGACACAGATTTCAGTTTAAATTTTGGTGTCTGTTATGTTCGCTGGTGGCAAATTTCTCCACTCACAGGAATGTGATGAATCAGACCACACCAGACCTATTTTCCAAAAATGTGAAAAACTGCTCTGTGAAACGTGAAAGTTGCTATGCACAGGTAATTCCACCTTATGAATCCCTGGACGCGATGCGCTTTGACTAAATTCTCTAAAACTGTATTCATATCTGCAGAATTTAAAGGAACTATTTCTTCCTTGGCTTGTTGTGGTGGAATATTTGCACATAGGCGAGCCCAGGCATTAAAATGGCTAAATCGCCGCAAAAGAAAATGCCACATAGAACAGTAACAGACGTGTGTCGACTGTGTGATACGACTTTTACTGATATCTCCCCCCTCAGGCTGCAGCTCGGAGGTTGTTGTTGTTGTTTCCCATAGCGACAGGGTTTTTAAACAGAAACATGCAGATAGCTGACGGGGAGGAGAATTCAGACTAAAATAGTCGACTAATGGCAGGCTGATACCCAAACTCTGCATCCTGTGAACCCGACTGTGCTGTGAGTGATTGAGCTCAGAGCCCAGGTGTAGTGCAGGCCAACGATCAGCTGGAACAACAAGGAAACCACGTTGGTATTCAGCTCGGCACGCAACTGAACTAAGCAGCTAGCTGCCGCCGGCACACTTCATCTCACGTAACACAAAGTGGACCAAAAATGTCTTCAGCTTTGAACCCAAAACACATTTGGTATTAAAGCCTTTAAAGTGATTTTAAATGATCAGAATGCGCGTGCTGACATTTTCTGAACCTGAACGGGAGTGAAGCGGGTAAGTTAGCCTTGACTTACAAGCTGCCACAGGAGAAATCTGTGCACACCGATGTGTCAGTCTGTCAGGCTGGTATTTGTGATGGACAGATTCGATAATGACTGTTAATGAGAAATCAAAAAAGGTCCAATATCAGTTCTTTGCGATGCACAAATTTTAAGTAATTATGATAGCAGCTACATGTAGCAATTTTCCAGTTTCACACAGCAGTCAGAATAGCGCCAGTATGTTTTTTTTTACAGGAATATTAAGTAATGAATTTCCTTTATCCACTTCTAACAAAAGGACCAATAGGAGCTGCAACACTGAAAAAACTTACCTCCTCCTCCCTTTTTCACAGCAGAGGTAAGAAAGCCAGCTAACTACTGCAGAATCCAACAGCAACATCTGGTAGAGATGCAATACATCACTGTGCTAAATATTCCTTCAACATTTGCTTTTTTTTTTATATTGAGAGTATTTTTTTTCACCTCAAGACATTTCATAATTGTCTTGTGATGCTGATTGCTCACTTGTTGCTCCATCCTCCAATTCTTTCAAAATGGGATGGAGGCTGGAAAGTGACTTTTTAATGCAGAAATTTCAGTTTGAGTTTGAGTCACTGGTATTGATCAAGAACCTTATTGAGCCCCTGCAGATAGTTATGTTCACTTTGTGCTATGGCGCCTAAAAACTGACCATTTAAATAAATACAAACTGTGTACTGACATCACCTTCAAGTTAAATTTTTTTTAAAGCTCTCTCTGTCATTTGCCCAGTGCAGCTTTAACAGAAAACATGCGAAGCTTCAGCAGAAACACGGAGATAAGAGGCAGCTTCCCGGTGGACACGCCGGCTAACAGATGAGTGTTGGCTGTGTTTCGGATGGTTGGAGTTGCGGGTCAGTGTTGGGGTTAATTTACTTTCAATATAATCAACTCAGGAAGTGGAACCATAAATCACCATACATCAATGAACAGGGCTGAGGAGTAATTTGTTACATTAATGATATTACACAACACGATGTAATTGTAAATGATTGCAGTTGCAGTTGGTGGAAATCCAATGACAGATAATTTGTTGGATTTTTGAAAAACTGTGGACCACAAACACTTTTACCCTGTTTATAACAGCAATTAAAGTTCTAAATGTTGAAATTCATATTATTATTTGTAAATTAAAATAACAGGTTTTGGAGGTCAACTTATCCATCAGCTCAAAGTAATCAAAGTTATATAAAATTCATTTTTGAAAGAAATGTTGAATTAGTCCTGATTGTATGAAAGTGTGGTTGAAAAGCATATGAAACATGGTAGGTCAAACACTGAAAATGTTTATAAACCACAAATTACTCAGCTGTTGACAAAAAAATATTCATTTATTTCAAAAGAAACTTTCCTACAAACAGAGTTCAAAATAACATTGCTCTCAAAAGAATTTATTTTCAGCTGAAAACAAAAATGGCTCATAACTCAACAACAGAGCAGCCTCGGACAATCGATATCCAAAAAGAAGGAAAAGGTTTCTCAGTGCAAACCAACATTGTAAACCAAGTTTTCTCTCCCCGTAAGAACTTAACGTCATAGAAGACAAGAGAAATGAACGTTACAGAACAGCATTGACATCAGGAGTGACTGTGAAAGGACAACATCCACCTTCTGACAGTTAAGCTCTCTGATCAAATGATCTTTACATGACAAGAACATAAGTGGTTTCACCTCTGTGTGTGTGTTCAGTATCTGTTGAGGCTGCTGCAGCGCATGCTAACACTCCACGGACGGTACAAGCTAGCTCTATGGCACTTCAAAAGCAGCTCCTTAAAGGAATACTCCAACATTTTGGGCAAAATCCCCTTTTTCTGACTAACCCAGACTGAGACAAGATGTTCGATACCATTTTCACCTCTGTACGTCCACTGGTTCAGTTCCTATGGGTAGCATTTCATGTTAGCTTAGCATAAAGACTTGAAGTCTACAGAAGTCATTAGCCCAGCTCCATCAAAGTAAAAAAATAAACCTTACAGCAACTCTGAAGCTGTCTTATTTACACAGTGTATCGTGTGTTAGACTGTGATGAAAACACGGTGATGAAATACATGTCTTGGGGTTTTTTTTTAGATGGTAGTTAGATCGTAGGAACTGTAACTGCTGAACATGTATGTTCCTACGATCTAACTTCTCCTAAAATGATTCTCATTCTTTAAAAAAAAAATTCCAAGACGTGTATTTCAAATACACAATACGTTGTGTAAATAAGACAGCTTTGGAGTTGCTGTAAGGTTTATTTTTTCAATTTGACGGAGCTAGGCTAATGACTCCTGTAGACTTCAAGTCTTTATGCTAAGCTAACATGAAATGCTACCCATAGGAACCAAACCAGTGGACGAACAGAGGTGAAAATGGTATCGAACATCTTGTCTCACTAAGTCAGAAAAAGGGTATTTTGCTCAAAACGTTGGATTATTCCTTTAAATACTGAACTCAGCGAGGTTAAACTCAGTGAGGGTAAATTCTCACCTGATCAAAGAGCTTATTTGTCCAACTGTGCTCACACAGCCAGCAACCACGCTGTTTTTCCGTGGCCAGTTTAAGCTAGCTGTCTGCTAGCTGTAGCGCCAATGTGTGTCGTAAGAACAGCAGTAAAAACAGTACAGGATCTGATGGTGATGATAAACAGGGAAACCAGTCGGCTGCATTTAACATTGTTGAAAATGTCTCTAGCTGCAGAAACAAATGGACTTGTGGTGTCCAGTTAGTTGATGTCTGCTGCTCGAGGTGTGAACACATAGTCAACGTTTTCTTTTAATAAACTATTTCCTCTGAGGTGGATGAGGTGTTGGTGGTAGGGTGGTGGTGTGTGTGGGGGGGTGGAGGTCCTAATAGGGATACAGGTGGGTGACGGGATATGCTGTGGGGACTCTCATGACTGGGACAACTACTGAGGGCAATCTGGAGGGGAAACCTGAAGAAAAGCAAAGAAAAAGAAAAAAAGGAACTCAAAGGCCGGGATGAGGCGATGGACAAATCAAATGAATGGTTCAGATACAGTGAGCAGGAGCTTACCGTAGGCAGGGAGCGCGCCTGCAGGGCCGTAGCCATAAGGAGCACCGAAACCTGCAGGGAAACAACGGTGAATTACTGCATGCACTTTGCAAAAAAACTGCACCTGAAATTCATCTGTCAACGTCTGAAAATGTTCACCGCAGAGATGATTCAGATAATTCCATCTGCAAAACGCAGCTTTTTGTGAGCAGAGGCTATTTTAAACTCTTAATGACCTTTATTCCTGCAAACATTCAGAATTTAAAAATGGAGTTGGCATTTTTACTCCAAATGTTTTGATTTTGGAACAAAGTAAATGGACTCTCTCATTCAATGTGTCTTCTGTTGTAAAACAGCAATAAAACAGGAAATAAAATCCCAACTCCTGGCAGGCTTCAAGCCATTTTCTACATATTGACTTACACAGGACTAAATGACAATGATGACAACGACGATGATGTTTCTGTGAGCTGTAACCATTTCTTAACCTTTGACCCTAGCCTTTACCATGCCCTTTACCCCCTGAACTGAGACTTGATCCCCAACACTAAACTGTCCTCTTCTCACAGCGAGGACTGACGTGCTCTGTGTGCACATTTGGATGTACAAGGACAGAAAAACATCACTGATGCAGACCGCCCAACCTTGGAAAAAGTTTTAGAGCAGCACGTTGAAATAAGACGCTGAAATAATATTTTTCATCTCAGGAATGTATGCTCCAAAAATACCACAACACATACAGCACAGTTTGGTCAAAAGACCTATTCGCTGACATTCACACTGTGCATGCCCCTGAAATAAAAATTCGGTTCAAGTCAACAGCAGTAACTGGCTGATTCCTCCTATTTTCCTCATGAGATAAAAACATATTTCAGAGCAGCATCTCATCCCAGTGTGTTTTGTAGTGAAATTGCAGAGCTGCGACACAAACGGCGTTGAGGCCGGCCGGT
>OMKZ01054153.1:0-14939 GCA_900302535.1 Neoniphon sammara
GATAAATTGCTTTCACTCAGATTTTTTTCTTTTATTCTATCATTAACTGTAAAAGTTTAATTCCTCCATAACCATTTCTTATATAGTGTATCACAGATCATTTTACTTTTGGTTGTGAACATGCCCATGAAAGAATTGTCAGTATCAGCACAGTAAGCATCAACACCACTAGCACCACCAATTCTACCGTCACTTAAAAAAAAGCCAACGGCTTAAAAAGCTATCACCACCACCATCAGTCTTACCGCTGCAGCGCTGAAGTAATGTTGAGTGTATTTGAGAGACTGCCTCATCATTTTGTGGACACCTCAGTAATCCCTCAGAGTTATAGAGAACATTCACAATCAGGACAATGTTCTGTCTGAACTGAGACATGTTTATCCTTGGGGTTGCGTAGTTGACATCATGTGTGTGGTGCATCATCATCACCAGGATGACAGGTTTATTAACTGTTGACATCAAGAGAGAGAAGAGAGGAAATATGAGGTAGAGATTAGCTGTAGATCTCCTGGAATACAGATGGGAGAAACACTAGCCATATCAACAAATGAAATCATAAGGGTGCAAGTGTCTTGTTTTTTTTTTTTTTTGTTTGTTTTGTTTTGTTTTTTGTTTTTTTTTTTGGTCAGCACCAAAAAATGAAAATCAGGAGCTTGGAATTATAAGGTTCTGTCCAGGTGGAGCACGGTACTGAGACAATGAGGCATTAAGAATTTGGCATGCCATTGCTGATGGTTTGTCTTATAATGAACAGAAAGGCATAAAATGGCATGTGCTTTCTGTCCAGCTCTCATGCTGCGTCCATGATGGACACAGCACACTGGATACAATGACTGTGTGTTTGCTCCGACAGACGCATGCCTCAGTGCATCTATCTTGCCAGTTTCCACTTTCTGGAGAACCTCCCAGGTTTGTGAGGAGCTTCACATCCAAAAACATCACACATGCATAAAGTGACATTCAAAGGTCATGAATGTTAATAACTCAATTCTGATGAAAAAGTCAGATAGAACCTTATTATTCCAAGTGCACAAAATGACAAATGAAAATGAAATGGCAATCACAATCAAATTCGAAGCAGTTTGCGATTCTTTACGTCTGGAAACAAATCCCGACGTTACCTGGGGTCTTGCTCATAGCAGATATCACATCTGCATTAGGTTGTGAACTCATGGGACAGAAGACAAAGATGATCTGGGAGTCCTGAATATAGCTGCTCTCCACCAGTTTAACCTCACCCACACTCTCCACACAGCTTAGAAGGGTTTTATGGGACCCATAGGTTTGACCCCTGGTGACTGACCAAAGCTTCACTGTGACTGGAGCTAAAAAATGTAGTGTAGAGGAACAAGGTTGATACAGAAACTGATTTATACTTTTACAACAGTTACATCCTTCTAAGAAGTTAATGAAAGGAATTAAGAGGTTAAAATGACAGACAACAGCAGTATATTATTTTTGATAAGCGGTTTCTAGAAAATAAAAACAAAGTTGTTGTCAATATTATTATGTCTTTTAAATCCTTCAGGGTTTTTCATTGTGCTAGATGATGAATGGAACTCCTGTTTCACTCAAACACCGATGATGTTTCGTATGACCCAGTATCCTTACACTGAAACAGATCCTGACAAAAGCAACATTACACAACACAAAACACTCATGAATCAGCAGATTTGATGGTTTAGGACAACTAACTGTGCTTGAGGAAAATGAATAAAAACAACAGTTTTGTTTAGCCCAGCTTCAAAAAATGCTAAAACATTTACAAACTCTGACCTCCATAGCACAAGTACAAAAAAAGCATAAATAAATGAAAATCAAAATGAAAAATCACTGACCGAGTTTGTCACTTGAATCAACAAACTATATAACGAATAAACACTATTTATGAACATGAGAAACCTTTTGCTACAGGTAGCAGCAAATGAAACCTCAGAATTTTCTAACTCAGCTTAAAGCAAGAATAACATTACTGGGCTGCCACTGGTAACAATGACAGTCACAGCTATTAACAGTGATGCATTAGAAAATCCTACACATGGCATTTTGATTTCACTGGAATTCTCATGTCAGGAGGTCTGAGGTGGAAATAAGGAAGATTTACCTTGTGTTGTTGGAGGATCGGCATCAGTTTGGTCAGCATGGAAACCCACAGCAGCATTTGTGCCCAAACTACTTGTACCTGGGAAAACGCCTGTGGCACAAAAAGCAGATTTGTAATGCAATACTATTCCTCAAATAAATCAAAATCTGATTCAAATCTAGTAGTTTTCAGATGCGGTTGATATAGGTCACCATGTACAACAAGGAAATACATAAATAATGTTTTCACTCATATTATGAATTTCCCTCGGGATCAATAAAGTACCTATCTATCTATCTATCTATCTATCTATAGTCTCATTTGTACTCATTTATAGTACATTTAATAGTTAAAATTTTCCCCAAACTGCATGCTTACCATCCCTTATACCAGTGCTATTGATACAGAGCATCACAGATCATTTTATTTGTGGTTACTGCTGAAAAAAACTTAAAATGCAAATGGTATATTTACCACCATCAGTCTTACTGCTGCAGTGCTGCAGTAATGTTGAGTGCATTTGAAAGACTGCCTGATTGTTTTGTGAACACTTCAGTAATCCCTGAACACTCTCATGGTAGAGAACGTTCACATCCAGGACAATGTTCTGTCTGAACTGAGACACATTTATCCTTGGGGTTGCGTAGTTGACATCATGTGTGTGGTGCATCATCACCAGAATGACAGGTTTATCAGCTGTTGACAACAAAAGAGAGAGGAGAGAGGAGGGGAAATACAAGGTAGAGATTAGTGGTAGATCTCCTGGAGTACAGATAGGTGGAGGAGAAAACATCAGCCACATCAACAAATGAAATTATAAGGGTGCAAGTGTCTCATTTTTTTGTCAGCACCAAAAGATGAAAAATCAGGAGCTTAGAATTATAAGGTTCTGTCCAGGTGAAGCGCAGTACTGACACATTGAGCATCAAAGATCTGGCACACCATTCCTGATTGTTTGTCTTATAATGACACAGTATGTGTGTCCTGTCCAGCTCTCACGCTGCGTCCATGATGGACACAGAACACTGTCTGCTCCGACAGATGGACGCCTCAGTGTTGGAACAAAACCTCTGGTGGACACTGGCCTTACTTCAGGGTGTTGTGTGGAGACTTTACCATGCTTCCTAATGGCCACAAAGGGTCTGACTGGGCTGAACTATGAATGTGTGAATGAATGAATGAGAGAGTGACATGGTGAGTTCTAGTAAGATGGTTCAGAAACATCCGTAACTAAACTTGAATTCTGAGTTGAATGTGATGAATGTGGTGCTTTCTGGAAAAGCTCCCAGGTCCGTGAGCAGCTTCACATCAAAAACATCACACAAACATGAAATGACGTTCAAAGGTCATAAATGTTGATAACTTGATTTTGATGAAAGAGTCAGACAGAACCTCATAATTCCAAGTGCACAAAATGATAAATGATGAACAAATTCAAAGCAATTTGCAGTTCATTATGTCTGGAAACAAATCCCGACGTTACCTGGGGTCTTGCTCAAAGCAGATTTCACATCTGCATTAGGTTGTGAACTGATTGGACAGAAGACAAAGATGATCTGGGAATCCTGATGGCAGCTGCTCCCCACCAGTTTAACCTCACCCTCATGCTCCACCCAGTTTAGAAGGGTTTTATGGGACTCAAAGGTTTGACCACTGACGACTGACCAAAACTTCACTGTGACTCGAGCTACAAAATGTAGTGTTGAGGAACAAGGTTGATATGGAAACTAATTAATACTTTTACAATACTTACATACTTTTAAGAAATGAATGAAACAATCTAAGAGGTTAAAATGACAGCAATAGATTATTTTTGATAAGCGGTTCCTGGGCTGCAAACGCTGACATCAGCCTGCTAAGCTAGGCAGACCAGAACACACCAAAACATCTTACCTTTTTGTGGTGGGGCAGAGGGATATCTGTGAACAGTTTCTGGACTCTCTGCTGGCACACAAGCTAAAGGAAAACCACTTGTTAGAAGTTTTAGCATTCCAACTTAGCTTTAGGTAAAGTTGTGCCTGACAGGGTTAACTAAATTCTGCCCCAAATCTCTATGAAAATTCAACACATAGTATTTTTAATATCACTGGAATTCTTATGTTGTGAGGTCTGAAGTACAAATAAAAAAGATTTACCTTGTGTTGCTGAGGGATTGGCATCAGTTTGGGCAGCGTTGAACCCCAAAGCAGCATTTGTGCCTGAGTTACTTGTGCCTGAGAAAACGCCTGTAGCATAAAAAGCATGATCATAATGCAATACTGTTCCTCAAATAAAACTACATCTGATTAAAACAGGGTATTTTTCAGACGTGGTTGACATAGGTCACCGCCTACAAAAAGGAAATACCAAAGGGAATTCATGACAGAAAGGTGGAAGGTATGAGATGTAGTTAGAAAAACAGTGCTGCAACCTGAAGCTCATGGGTTCAATCTTGATTACAGTCTATACAGTGTGTGTCCATCAACAACCGAGTGTCCTGTTGAAGTGTCCTTGAGAAAAATACTGAACCTCAGTGTCCTCTCTTTGTACTGTAATTTACTCTGCACAAGAGCACCAGCTAAATCCCTACACTCAGGTAAGCTACACCCTCTTGATGCCACTCTATTACTGGCTTTGTCTCTAAAACAGGCTGATTAAACTGTAGTGACTGTTTTTTTAGCGCTGATGATGAAATAAAGATATTAAAATAAATAGCCATCACATTATAGTAACCTTTGTCAGACATCTGATCCTGATTTTTTGTGTATTTCTCCAGTATATCGATGTGAGCATCCAAAAATGCCTGGACATTACTCATCTGGTCCTTCAAGCCCTTCAGGATGAGGAGGTAGTGATACAGGGGCCCATTTTCTGTTAAAGCATCTGAAGAGAAAGAGAGAAAGAGATTTTGACTCTGAGAATCTGAATAACAATACAAACCATAGTTAAGCATTTTCACAGTGAAGACATTTGACAACTAAAAAAATGTGAGAGTGAGAAAAAGAGTAAATTACAACTGTCCAAAATAAAAGCACCTGAATATAGTATTTAAATAAAAATACTGCCTTGCCCCCTCTGATAACAAGGAGCCAAAAATGATATATAATTGTGAACATGGAAATAACCCTTTGAGAAATAGGTAAACATACCCCTAAAAGCTTCATCTGGAATGAAATCCTTCATATCTGTTAACAGGGCATTGATTGGCCTCTGAAACACAAACGGAGAAGCACATACACACACAAAAAGATAAATGTGGAAAAACTTTAAAAGGCATTATATCTGTGCATAGATCCTCATAACCCGTGCTATTTATCTCAGCCAGTAAATTCAGATGGAATTTTCACTTCTTATCACAGGGTGGCCATATTTAACCCAGTATGTTTGAACAGCATGCCACACACACACACACACACACACACACACACTTTTACAAGCACACAAAGATACAGTCCCTCCAGTCCAGCATATAGCAGCATGTTAGCTCACCTGACTGTGTATTAGTTCGCTGATGGACTTCCTCTTTTTGAAGTTCTCATGTCCAGGAAACAGGTCTCTCAGGTCTTCTTGGGTCAGCGACTGGATCTCAGAATCAGTGCGAACATCTGCCTCTGTGAAAAGATGTGTGGCATCGGCTGAGCACTGTGGACAGGACATCCCAGCTCTTGCATACATTATGATTAAACCTCATCAAATTATATTCATTTCCCAGTAATTAAATGCTTGCTGTTTTGTTCCCAGCACCACAATGTACAAAGTGTGTCAGAAGGACCAGTAGCCTAATCCTGACCCCTATCCCATCCACACCTCCAGTGGATGAATTTTATGTTGCCAAAATATATGGATACGTTTATATTACGTTATTTCTGCTGCATATTCAGTCTTTTACTTTGGAAAGTGTCTTCCTTCTCCTACTTACTTTCAAGCACACGGGCAGCCTCTGGATTGATGTTGCGTATTTTCTTCAGAAAAACTGACGCACTTTCCTTAGGTGAAAACATAGTTTCACCTAAAAAAGAAATAAGGTAGAAAAAAGAGAAGAGGGAGAAAGGAAAGGTCACATTTTCTTTCTTGCTTTCTTAATTTCAATTTCATTTTCATTTTCAATGAGCTTTACTGGCATGAGTGCTTGTTTTGTTGCCTTAACTTGCACCAACAGCCTAATGATTAAAGCATCAATCATGAACAAACAAAATTATACTTACAACAAACTGCAAAGAATAACCGTGAGCTAAAAGAATGCGATAATGTGATTTGTTTGATCTGTTGAATTTATGTAACTATGTTCTAAAGTATTTTTGATACAAACCTGTTCTGTGGATGGTTCTATGGATAAATAAACTTGACCTGAAAAGAGAATGAGAGGATGATTAAATATTAACGCTTTTGCAGCAGTGATCACGGAAACGAAACAGATGATAGCAAAGTCATATTCCAAATGATCGCTGATCAGTTTTACTGTGGAGTTTTGTAGTAGGTAAAGGTCTCGTCTTAGTTCTTAACTACATCGAAAAAAAATAATACGAACCATTACATTGTTATTTCATGTCATATTTTTGCTTTACGCTGGGAAATTTAACTGTGTGACTTACTCACCTCTGGGCAAAGAAAGGAAAGTGAAAGTTGGAGGATGAATGAGATGTAATGTCGAGTCACGTCACAAACGTCCATTGGTCGCTGGCACGGTGATTGACATGTCTGTCGCCCTATCAGCTGAGCGCTGTCGTGGTTTTGTTTTTGCTGTTGAAAGTTTTCTGTGGCTGATAAAATGACATATTTTCCATCCTGACTACTGCAACCGTTACCACCACTACTACTGCTCATTACTATAACTATTACTATTGCTATTATATTACTATTACCATTACTGTTACTATAACATGCTAATTTTGCCTGTTATTACTGCTGCTCCTATACACAACTGTTATCATCATGGCTATAGCCTACTACTACTACTACTGCCCAGAACTACTACTATTATAAATGTTACTAATACTACTACGTACCATCAAAACTGTAACGGCCCGGCTATCACAAACACTTCTAGGTATACTAAATACTACCACCAAGCCTACTACTACCAACATTACAACAATTGCTACAATCACAACTACCACCACTACTACTACTACTACTGTATGCGCCAGTGTGAACTACTATTGGTAACTGCCAGTATATTATCACTACTGCGTAGTACAGGACCAGTACTGCAAATTATTACTGCTACTGATACTACTTCTGTTGCCAGTAATAAGCCTAATAACAATACTACAGTCTTGGTGAAAAATTGCAAATTCAAACACTGTCAGTCAGTCACATATGGCTGACAAAGTCACACATTGTGACACATCATGACTTTACTACTTCTAACAACGTGCTAAATTCACAAACCACACTAAAACATTAAGTTTGTCACTGAATTTTAACTGTTTAATGCCATCGTGTGATGAATTACTTCCTAGACTAGAGTCATAGATTACTTACAGATAATCATAGGATTCACAATTTGAAAGTTTGTCGGGAAATTAATAATAGTTTATTTAGATTGTGTGTTTTAATCTTCCAAATAGAAAGATCATCGTAATTATTTTAGTTTGTTAGTTTAGTTTAATTATTTTTTTGTAGAGGAAGATGAAGCTGAATAAACATATTGGAGAAGATCCATCACTTAGGATAAAATTCCTACACGATAATGTCTCTTTTCATTTAATTTCTGAATAGCGTTTCAGTGTTTCACTTTATTGAAGAATGTCACCACAAGGGTATAGTTTCCCTTTATAGATGATGTGTAGTTATATCTACACAAACCTACCTTCAAGGCAGCAGGTGTAGATGCAGTTCAACCAGTCAGATCCCATGCATCAATTTCACAGTCATCATCAGATCAAACACAGAGCTCACTGCAAACGTTGTGGAGATTATGTCTTAATTGGGTTACAATTACAGGAACATTATCAGACTACTTATTTTTGGAGGAAAGCAATCTTTTGTCTCTTTGTCAGTCAGCTGGCAGTTAAACTAGCCAGCACATTATCACATTTAGTTTGCTTTCCTCAGCTACCTGGCAAGTAGCTTGAATTTTACACCATTCTGACTGACCTTACTTTAAGAAGTTAAATTAAGTGGAGTCATCTGATAATAATGCTTGAAATTTGGCTCAGTTGTAATTTTCCTGTACATTATGTTAGAGAGCTTCATATTGTTACTGCTTGCCAAGCTAATTTGGAGTTCTTCTGTTTCATAGTTATCTTTAATAGGTACAGTTGTCACTTTCTATGGGAGAGAATGTCATGTAAAACCCCATTACAAATTCCCTTGGTTTAATTTAGCCTTGCTTATTGGCATGTAAATATATGAATAGTACTTTTTGCTTAATAACTTAAAAAAGCATGCATGCTATTTTGAATTCATACCCTGCTTCACATTCACACAGTAACACCCGTCGGAGTACCGCCCTTGGCCACTAATCTGCTCCAATGGAAGCACTGGTTGGATAAGTGCCTTGCACAAGGGCACCTTGATGGTGGTCACTGAGTTGGGGGAAAATATTTTTCATTCACATTGCCTGCCAGATTACTCCATATTTTCCCAGTTGGCTAGGAGATTTAAACTGGCAACACTGTGGTCACAACCCCATTCATCCAGGCTACTGCTAATTAGAGCCGTCACTGAACTCTCTCAAACAGCTGTGCATTAAAGCGGAAAATGGGAGCAGGTTTCAGTGACACAGCCAGTGCAATGAGAACATGATACAGGGAGGCGAAACACAAGGGCACCAGTCACCACAGCGTTTTTATTTTTATGTATTTATTTATTTATTCATTTATTTTTTTGGTGTCAGTAAACTAAAGAGACATGCCCACTTACATCAATACAAGAAAAGCCCACACTACTTAAGTTATGGTTAGGGCAAGTGATGGGAGTGGAGTGTTTTGTATTAGTACTGCAGGCTGCAGACAGACAGACTTCTCTCCATTGCTGCAGTCTGTGTTTACAGTAAAACCACTAGGGAGCAGCAGTTCTATATAGTTTTAATATTGAGATTGCAATATCTTAACCTGTTTAAATTTGATTGTGATTCTAACATGTTTTGCATTATATCCTGTATTCTCTGTGTGTCTATTTACATTTTGGATTTGGGGCAGGGGGGCAACTGGAAATCCTCAGCTGCCCTAAGTCAAAGATCAAACTGTTATCTTGTTAAGTCAAGACTGAGAGAGTCTCATCCGGTCATTATTGATTTATTTAAGTTGAATGCATACACACAACATAACAAATATGAAGGTGTTTTAGTGTTAGTTCTAAGCGTTTGACCTCCACTAGATTATAGATTTGTTGGGGGTAAAAAATACAGCCTTCATCCACTGAAGCATTTGACAGTTTGGGTATGCGCAGGCGTGTGTGTGTGTGTGTGTGTGTGTGTGTGTGTGTGTGTGTGTGTGTTTAAACTACAGGCTATCTCTCCCTCACTTGCTTGTCTGCAGTTTTGGGCAGCCCTGCCAGAAGCCTTGATCCTCTCAGATGGAGAGATGGAGAGACCCTATCAACAGATGGTTGCTGCTCTCCCCTTGGACAAACTGTACAGCCTCCCTTTGTGGCTCAGTGCAGTGCTGCTGCTTGCTGGCCCTACAGGCTCAGTATAGGAAGGCAGAATATGAAAAGCAGACTTTTAAACACACCAGAACACCAGCATCTGTGTCTTTGCCAGTTGTTATGTCCAGTCTCATTCATCAGTTTCTGCACAGGTTTTAGAGCCCATTCTAGGAGCCCCGTTGGCCCTTTCAGAATAGCAGACAATGAGAATAGGTGAATAGCTTTTCTCCCCTGCGTCAGGCTGCTGTTTGCCTTGCTGCAGGGGGCGAGCTAGCTCCGGTGCCTCTGCTTAGTCTGCCTCATGCAAGAAATGCTGGGGAAAAAAAGACAGTTTTTGCATGGATCTAATTGTGCAACATAGTGATCGCTGTGTAATGATATGTAAAGTCTTTCTCAGATGGTGAAAATGTGTGTCTATTCCTTTACCAGCTTGCCGGGTGTGCCTGGGCAGCTGAGACGATTTTGATATTAGAGTCAGGTTCAGAACTGGAAATCTCTGTGGGAAAGAAAGATAAAATAACAGAGCACGAACATAAAAAATATCACTCTATTACAGAAGAGATAAAGCTGCAGTTGCAATGTGTTCTGCTGGAATGTTTTGATATCTTCATCCTTTTCTGTTTGTTTACCCAACCTTGCATTCCAAAAATATATTAAATAAATAAATAAATAAATAAATAAATAAATAAACAAACAAACAAACATAACTAAAGTAAAGCTAAAACTATGTAAGTGGTTACTTACTGACTACTGGACCCACTGCCAAGTTGGTTCAATGAGCTGCATTATTTTTAAATGCAATAGCAAACCTTGGCCAGAAGATGGTAATGAGGTACCAGAACTCCAGCTATTTGACTCAGCAATGTTAGAAAATACAGAGCCCGCACGCTACAAACTCCATATGTACACCTTTATTGAAAAAATGTTTCAATCCTATGTGGATCTTTGTCAGGTCAAATAGTACAGCATGTTCTCATTCACCTTTATATACCTTGTCTGGGTTACCTGATAGATTGTGCCAGGAATAGGAGTGGTTGATATCATATAACAATATAAAATCTTATTATGATATCCAATAAACACAGCAGTCTATTTTTTGATGTATGTCTTGTATACTGCAATATGATATGCTTATGTTTGATTTTCGCCAATTTAATTGGTTTAGTTAGTTTATTTGAACAATCTCATTTGCTGTTTCTTGTCCAACATGGCACCTCTGCTTAATGAACACATAACTACCCACTCAACTAGAAAATCCAGGGGTCATAATACATAACTTTAAGGACTGACTCAGCAAAATTGGAGCCAACAATTAGCACAGGCAGTCGTAGCAGCTGGGATGGTGAGTCTCTTCTCTGTTGAACTCAGTCAGGGCGGTCAACAGCATCTCCAATATGTTTGATGTTCAGGGCTCACATTTGGTCAAATCTGCCAAGGCTCCTGTAGTGTGAGATGAGCAGCAACATAAATCTGAGAGCAGACTTCTGGGAGAGCCGACGAGTGCTGAGCTGGCAAAACTGCCTTCCTTTTAGACCACTGGCTACTGTTCAATTTAATTCATATCCGCCAGGCTCCACAGATCGCTCCATCGTCTATTTTGCCCTGTTGGTTTGGAGGTTAAAACGCATGCGTCTTAAAGCAAAGCAAATTTGCTTTGGCAGACATGCCCAGTGAAAAGCTTTAAATTTTAGGATGAGAGACAGCTCTGTGTTATAGCAGCTGTAGTATCAGCCCAGTGATTTTTAGCTGTCCACATTCTTGATTGGACCATGATAGCAAGATGTTTTTTGAGGCTTTCTCTCTCTGCAGATGAGAGAAAACAAGTGAAAACTGGCTTAGTGCTATTTACACACTTTGCAGCAGTGGTACTCATATATTTTAACCCAGGTAGCAATACCATAATGGAAAAATACTCCATTAAAAGTTAAAGCCCTGCATTAAAAAGTTTACCTAAGTAAAAATATAATTTAAAGTATTCTGTATAATGCTCCTTGCAGAGTTGTGATTTGTTGATGCATCAACATTTAAGAGGTATTTCATTGTTGTAGGTGGTTCACGTGGGTCTGACTATATATTGTTGGGTAGTTTCAACTTTAACCATGGATCATAATGCATGATCTTATTGTATTTTATGCATGTTTTTCTTTAACAGATGTGTATCAACAGCACCTTAATCTTTTAGCAAAACTACTTATTGAGGTGACATAAGGTTTGGAGGATGAAAATGTTTCAAGTTATTTGTTCAGAGCCTTGGAAATTATCACTATGATTTATGACTGATCATTATGACTACAGAGTGATTAGATTAATATCCTGGACATACAGAACAAGACCCTGCAATGACTATCTCATTGTGACAGAATTGTAATAATCATTATAAATAAGTTTAAATAAGTGCTTGATTTGTGCAGGTCAATCCTCATTATAAATAAAGTATTTGAACAATGAATTATGTGCATTGGATGGGTAGGTTTAATGAGGTTGGAGAAAGTTTGATTGCTTTGATAGTCTATTAAGCTTTGGTGGAAATGTGGCCAGTTTTATTTCAGCTGTTCCATCAGACAATTTTTAAAATGTCTTGATATAAGCCTCATATGCTGTGTGTAAGTGCATACCACAATCACTGACTAAGTATGTCAGATTAATTATCAATTTATGTAGTTTTGTGTTTTAAGACAAGATTGTGTAACCCAGCTTCATGCTGAGAATGGTATGGACAGAGAGAGGAGTCTCAGCCCAGGTTAGTGGAAACAGTCTGAGAGAAAAAGGGAAACGGCGCCAACTGTGAATTGTGGTGGAGGGACAGTACTACCACTGCCAGCTACTTCAGACCTGGAGACCAAACAGGTGCTGGTGATTTGCAGTCAAGCCAAGTCAAGCATAAGGAGCTCCTCTCTCACAGTGAGACTGGAATGGAAGGAGGTACAAGTTGGAAAGCCCTGAATGTCCCCCATGAAGTTTACTGGAGAAACTGTGGATGATTCAGTGTACTTATCTAACTGCCTGTTTGTTGGTTAACGAAGTTTAGAATTCTCCTCAGAGGAGGAAGGACCGAAGGACCAATCGACAGAGATGACAGATGTAAGCCTTTGTTCCTCTGCTGTCACCAATAAACTATTATACTCGGCGATCAAAAACGGACTTGTGTTTATTTCTTGGGTTTTTGTAAACCCAAAACCCTAAAATGGGGTGCACATAGTTGGGTCCTAATATATACCATTCTAGCTGCTCTAAGGATTCACAGTTCCATAATCATAAGAAAAAGTTGTGAGTGCTTTTATTGCATAGAGCCAATGTCCTCTTCAAAATATTGGAAAAATGGAAAATATTGCTCTTTTCCTGTAACAGTCTTCACAATTTTGCAAACAGGAGATTGCCTTGTAGTTTCCTAATAAATCAAGCATTTTGCAAATATTACAGAAAAGAAACTGCTTACCCTCTGCACAAGCTGGCAAGAGCAGATGTTGACCTTTGCATGCTTTGCACTGGGAATGGATGTGGGCAAAGTAACAAGTGGAGGGGAGAGATTTTTATGCATGTGGCCCTTTGATATGAATGGCGAGAAGATAAGGGAAGATGAGAAGCCGCTGTATATCAGGGAACAAGTGATGCAATTCATGCTCCTTCATACCATGAGTATGATCTTTTCCTCTTAACGCACTCAATTATCACACAAAATGCGATTTTCTCTCATCTGTACATATAGGCAACATCTCAGATTAAAAGTCAAAGCTTTGTAGATGCATATACACACACACAAGCGCGCGCACACACACTTGCACACAGTCACAGACATTGCCCTCAGTTATTATGCATTCATAAATCAAAAGGTTGTGACGGGAATTAATCTAAAACGGTGGTGAGTGTAAGTCACCGGATGCAAATATGACAGCTTTATTAGAAAACTAGATTGCTTGAATTTGTCTGAATTAATGTGACACTTTTTTTGATTAAATGCCCCCCTCCCTCCCTCAGTGAGGTAAGGAATAGGACGGAGGTGAATAAGAGAATAACAGAAGAAAAAAATGCAGGCAACTGGTTTTAACTCGTGCTTTTTCACAGGCTTTTACATTCATATGTAATATAATACTTTTTAGTACTACATTTCTAGGTACAGCTGAACGCACAATTCATTTTGAACTGGAGTGACAAGAATAACACAGTAAATAGTTTTTCAAATCACATTTGCACATGCTGTTTGCTTTTCTAAGTAAAATTAGAGCACACTTAATTAGTTTCTGTGGCAACGCTTCACCTTAACTCAAATTTATTAAACACCCCGCCTGAGTGAGAGTTTCATAAGAGCTAGATGGAACATTTGTGAGTACTGTTTCAGCCCTAATCTCAGCTTTCATGAAGTGTTTCATTTGCAGCATAACAGTGGAACGCCGAGTCAATTTACAGCATAAGTGGAAATTTCCTCCTGACATTAAATAGGAGCACCTTAAAAAGAGTTGTGTTGTGTTTTTTCAGGCCTTACATGCTGGTCCTAACATGCACCGCTTGCTTGTGTACCTGTTTAGCACATCACAAAGTGTCAAACTGCTCAGTCTCTAGTTGTACCCTTTTATCTTGATCAAACTCTCTAGTGCCTCTCTTTTCCACTGTTCTCTCAAGGCCTTGTTTTTCTCTCTCTCTCATTGTCTGTCTTTAGCTTTCTCTCTCATTACATCTCTTGGACTTTTGCTCTCTCTCTCTGGTGCCCCCATCCCCCCCACCTCCCCCTCCCCGCTGCGTTCTCTTTCCTTCTCTCATGGACCTTTGATAAGTGAAGAGAAACACTCCATTTTCTCCAGATTAGAGTCACCGGGGAAGGAAATATAGACCGAATTTTAAGATGAAGACTTAAATGAATTCAGTCTTCCTTGCCACGGCAGTTTTCCATCTTGAAAGCTTGAGCCCCAAATCCAAATGACTCTCACACACAATTTGCAAAATATCACCAATTTCAATAACATGCATTTTTAATCTACACATCACATTCACTATACCACTGCAAAACATTGTTTTAAGGAGAGAAGCAGGAAGAATTCAGGAAGAAGAGGGAGATGTGAGTCAGGGCAGGCGTGATGTATTTACTGAGGAGATGAGTTTTCAGGTCAAGAAGGAATATAAGAAGTGACTCTGCAGTCCTGACCGGAGTGGGAAAGTCACTCCAGCAATTGGGGAGCCAGGAGGTGGGGGACAAGGATGAATTAAGCGATAACCGGCCTGCTGCAGGGAACGGAAAGCTAAGTGGCAGAATGCAGATCACTGGCTGGACCGTCGCCTGGAGTGTCGAGGG
>OMKZ01054154.1:0-13279 GCA_900302535.1 Neoniphon sammara
TAAAATATAATATAATATAACTCACCATAATATAACATAACAGCAAATTTTTTTTTTTTCTTTCACATAGCTTGTGATTGTCTAAATTTCCTGGCACTTATTGTGGCAAACCTTAAGCATCTGACACCCCAGTTAGCAAATACAAACCATGACTACTACTGTACTGGCACATACCATTAGACTGATATCAGTAAAATGCAGCAACAAAATCTGCATCTATTGCACAAAGTGAGAAAACCTCTTTACACGAGATGCTGTATGGCTGAAGTGGTGGCTGGCAGTCAGAGCGACAGGCTGGACCTTCACAGCAGGTCTGTGATAGTCTGGGCTGCCAGTCACAGTGCTGTAGGCCGGGGGTCCCAGGGTGGACTGTCGCTGCAGCAGCTGCAGGATGGCCTGGATATCTGACATCATCTGAGACTCCAGCCTGGAAGTGAGTACAGAGAAAAGTGAGTGAGAGAAAGAAAGGGAGGGTGGGTAGATGCAAGGAGAAGACTGAACACTAGGTGGAGCTAGTGCTTTTTGATGGTGGACAGATGAAGAGGTAGTAAGGGTTTGGGAATACATTTTGTCAGCATAGTAGACGATTGCTACCACTCTTGCTAGGAGTGATAATGAACACTCAGTGTGATGTGTGAATTCAGCATTTAATGTGGAAATGACTGGATCACACTCCTTCACTCACACAGTCTAATTATGGCTATATTTAGGACATCAGGCAAAAATGGGTTAATGCTGAATAATTTTTTAATTACCCAGAGCTCCTATTTAATATATATAAGGACATTGTCAAATTCATTTTGTTCCTGGTTTACTGTGCTGCTGTAGTAGTGCGTGCAACATTTGTTTACTGGGGCATGATTAATGAGAGATACAGTAAATACAGACATACAGTATGCATTCAGTACAGAATGCTCTACCTACATTTTTTTCTGTTTTATCATATATTTGTTTGAATAGTCAATGGACAAAACCACTTAAATTGAGCTGCAATGGCAAAGAAATGCTCCTGATCCTATACAAGGCAGGCAGGGTCAGGTAGAGTGCAGTGGATAAAATGTCTTATTTGAGATGTGAAAATGTGAACCCAGCCCATGATGCAGTAGCCCTCCAGTATTGTCTCATTCTTTGTGACAATTCCTGCTAAAAATACCACCTGCTGTTCGTCTGTCTGTCTGTGTCAGGTGGCCTGCCAGCTGCAGGTGTGTTGTTATCACTGCTGCACTCAGAGTGTTTATCCACCGCAGGAAATAATGAGAATCAAACGTATTAATGCTGGACAAGTAGCCTATTTTCATACTGAGACGCTTAAACCAGACTGAATTTAGCTAGAGAGAAGACTATCTCCTGTCATCTTGTTATTCCTTCGTGAGATGTTACAGACATACTTGTCTGCTCTCAGTTGTCTAGTTGAGATTCAGTGATTATTTCAGTAATGAGATCCATTCAGAATAACAGATTTACTTTATGCAACACTACACACCACTTAATGCCACAATAATTGCAGTCCAAGGGAAGTGGAGGAGTCACAGTTTCAGATGTTATAATTATCTGTATTCTTGAAAATGTATTACAGTCAAATGATTAATTGAGATTTCATAATGCAAATTATAAAACTCTGAAAAAGGGGGGGGGAAAAGAGAAATGCAAACTGTGCTAGTGACACAAAGAAACCCAAAGGGTCTTATGACATGTCATCCTAAAAGAAGAAAAATAAATGAAATTGCTACCTTGACTAGTAGCTAACACAAACTTTAAAACTGACGGTGATGACATACTGGTCAAGTGCACAGTCTGGTAGTTTATGGTTTATAGCAGTTAAATGAAAATCAACCATCTGTATGTAGACTTGTTAAAATATGTACCTGTTCAAGTGCTCTTGAAGCTGACCTAAGCGCTGTTCCACCTCTCCATACGTGATTTCACTCACAGAAGTGTCCTCCTCTCTGAGGTCCTGCAATTGTGCTGACTCATCCAGGTAGTCTGTGGGCCCCTTACAGGCCCATTTATCACAGCACAGATCTGGAGAGCAAAACCAACACACATACTTTACAACCTCACATGTGGGTCAGAGCAAGGTAATCACTAAACAGAAAAAAAAGAGAAACAGAAAAAAGAAAACACTGAAATAGAATGTAATTAATCTCTACAGGAGAGCTGCGTGTTGGTTCTTTGTCGTAATTTATCAAGCCCTTGTTGCAAGAGAATTGCTAACACAATGTTTTTCCACCCAGCTAGCAATCCACCCCTGCCGTTATCTCTACTGGGCACCTGTTAGTAGTCAGCTCCCTGTGTACTGATTTGTGTTGAGCTCCTTTTGTGATTTTAAACAGAGTGGTGGTTAGTTCAGTGTGATTACATTATCGGGTGCAGCAGCCTGGGCAGATGGCTTTGTACGACTCAGAGAGGCTACTGTGATGTGCAGTATAGATATGATGACCCTCGTTGGCTCTGTTGTGTGCCCTCCCAATGGATGGTGTTTACCTTTGTCCTCAAGAGGCCTTATTTTCAATACAGTGGAACATTGGAAATGAGCAATGTGGTATATCAGTATATACCTCAGCAGTTTTACAGGTGCTACCTCCATAACCTCAACTGTCTTTCATATATTGGCTGTCTATTCAGTCTTAAAAAGATATGTCATTGCAATAGAAATGCTCATAAAGAATCACATGACTTCCAAATCAGGTTTGGAGGTGGGTGAAATTGCAGTTGGCCATTATTGCCCTTGTTCTACAGATATCTAAGGATATGTGTCAATGAGTCAGCAAGTTCCTCAAAGAAAGAAAAAAACGAAGTTATGTTCTATGTGAATGTCATGCATAAGATATATGTTAGATTTGCAGAAATCAAGCATACAGCTTTAATCAGGGATTTATTTTGAGCATGATTTGAAGAATATACTGGGGTTTTTTTTGTCATTGAATCTTGCTCCACTCATACAGGGGTAACTGTCTATTGGAGTTTTTTGACACATATATATGTCAGCAACCAACTGACTCAACAGCCAATCCATGGACCTATTTTCCTACTATAGTGAGATGACTATGACGCTGGAATAATTGGATGATGTTCATCATGATCCTCTTAAAGGGGATATTTGCAGAAGCGGCCTTTTTCATGTTCCAGCTGCTATGATGTCATTTCTGTGTGAACACTGAGGGACTGTTCCATCCTGGCCTCAGGGTTTGGGGAATCAAGGGGAATCATTCTGTGATGCTTTAGAAACAGATATCACCTGTCTAGTAAGATTTGAGTTTAGGTTTAACTGAGGATTAGCATGGGGTTATGTATTAGATTCCCCTCAACCACCAATGATATTTTTTAGAGTTTCTATCAAAATTACTAAAGATTATGCACATATTTTCTGAAAGGAGGAGCAAAGTGTGTTACCTTCAAAAGACGGACTTCTCTCCAAGCTGTCTCTGACCTGGATGTGTCCAATGAGATTTGAGTCTAGGCCCAGGACTGGGGCATCGGCTGAGGAGTAACCCAGGACTGCTGAGCCCAGAGACCGCAGCTCATCTTTTCCTGAGTTCTTGCGGTCTTCTGAGCCTCTCTTTAGGCACGAGTTAGACTCCCTCTCCCTGCCTGAGTCTTTATCCTCTCCCTTGTTGTTTTCTCCTGTGGAATGGTAATCAACAGGAGTCAGTGGAACACACTGTACACTGTTCCCCAGAGAATAGGCCTCTTCAGGCAATGCTACTCAGTGAACAATAACAAAGAACAATTTTGCATCCACAAAATAGCAACAGAAGGAGATGTACTGAACCTGTGCAGATTAGTTTCTGTTCACCTTTAGATAGAGCTGGTGTGAAGGAGATGCGTCTCCTGCTTTTAGGGGCCTCATCATCTGAATCGCAGCCTTGGGGAAAGGTGGTCTGTGCCAGCGTGAGTCATAGAGTTAATTAATACAAATATTGGTGGGTGTTTAATTCTGAATTTCTATTACACAAATAAAATCTGATATTATGTTAAAGGTGCACTATGCAAAATTGCTGAGGGTCCTTACTTAAGTGAGACCATTTAGACTCAACATAAAACATGGAATAAGTATGTAATTTGATGGTTGAGTCTACATGGCTCACATCATTGGCCCAGCTCACTGAATAAATCACATTTTTTATCATTTGAGACTAAGTGGTCCTCACTTAAATTAACCCTTGAGAATGTGGCATAGTGCACCTTTAAGTATCATTGTGAAGACAGTTTGAGAAGTAAAATCCATTTAAAAAACCAATAAGGCATGTAAAGGTCCAATTACACCACTATAATGTTACCTACCGTCGCATTCTCATCTCTGAGGTTGAAGGTGAGCTCCAGGTTGGTGAAGAAGGAGTCAGCAAACTCTGGGTATTTGTCTAGCACCTCCAGTAGATCTTCTCTCTGAATGGTGTGCAAGTCACAGTAACACAGAGCTCGCACGTCTGCATTAGACTTTCCAGGCTTGGCGTAGAGATGAATCATTTCTCCAAAGATGTCATTTTTTCCTGTTAATGACACAGATAGTACACCATGTAAAATTATTCACTGGCAATCAGAGAGAAAATGTGCAAAAACTCAATCACAATTATGTCTGTAGGTAGTCATATACAATATGTGCAGTAATATGAATATTTAACTGTGCTCTGTCTTCTATGTGGGCTTATCTCACTATTCATCCCACTCTGACTGAAAGGGCAGCAAACACAACTGTTTGTTTTTGTGGATTATGAAAATCAGAGGGCCTTTTCTCTCTGTATGGATATTCTCCCCAGGTCTGTACATCAGTTGTCTTGCTATCTCTGATCCATTATTTATGCTGAGGAGTAACTGCCAACTCAAAGCATCTTTGATGTGAGAGAAAAGGGTTTCATTATGATTGATATATTTTACTTGTTGTGTGCTTCAAAGGGAATATTTCTGTTGATAATGGCTGCCACACAATGAAGACAGTTCTTCTGCAAACTTATAAGAAATCACAAAATGTACCACAAGCTTAGGTTTCAAATTTGAGAATGAAAGCTATTGCATCTGTCTTGTATTTTGAAATGGAGGTCCATTTTGCAAAGGACTAGAAGTATAGTTTAAAGGGCATCATGAAAAAGGGCTTTGTTGGTGCCAGGGTTCACTAAATGCCAACACTGTGAGTAGGGGTTCATGTGAAAGAGATATGATATGTTGGTCTCCAGTGTGCCTATCACAGCAGGCACCGGACGCCTCTCTACTACAGAAGACAGCGTCACACAGAGTGTTGTACTGTTTCTCACAAACAGCTCTCACCACAAAGATTTAGAAGGTCATCTGCTCCGATGGTCGCATAAGAGACTAATTCCTCACCTCTGGAACAATACTACTGACCTGGGATCGAATCCCACCAGCACCCTTTCTTCAGTATCATCTTTACAATGTTATTTAACCTAAACTTTTAAAAAATAATTTTTAGTACTAAGGACTGACCACTTTCCTCTTAAAATAAGGGCTGGGACTTTGTTGTAGGTAATAGTAAGGAACATACATTTTCAAAAACATTGGTGCGAAATGGTTCTGTTTGGGAATTTTGTTTTTATCAAATATAAATGAGCTGATCTTTGAGATCAGTTACCTTTCCAGTGTATTTGTTAATAATGTGTTGTGTATGATGCTGCAGCTTTTGCTAAGCTCAGACCCCATTCTGTCAGGTGCAGCTCTGGAGAGCATTCATCTCATGAATAATGGCAAGTTTAATCCAGGTTTGGCCTGTAGCACCTGGTTGTGGTTCACCAGTGAAGAAAAACATTATCACTAATAAGAATAATGAATATTCAGTATCATTATATTACAGAGACAAAACATTATTTCAGATTTAGAGTTGACAAATGTTTTACACAGAACTGTCTCTTAATGCACTCTTCCATAATCCCTTTTTTGCAGCTTTAACTCATCTGCCCGTGCACTTAAATAAGTGGTAAAGCAATACTATGACAGCCATTTCACTGAGCTCTTTGAAGTTGCCGAACAGTCTTCTGCAGTCACAAAGCCACATAACATAAATGCCAGTCTCATGCTTATCACATGAGCAGCCCTGTTGCCTAAAAAATGGAACATTGAGAAGGCTGTACTTTATATCTTTGTCATGGTTCTGTTCTTTGGACTCTTGAGTTCTTTGTGTTTGGGACTCTTTATTATGGATTCCTTGTGTTTTGGTTTTCTGTTCCTGTTCTGTGTGTCCCTCCTGTTTCCCTGTAGCCCTTCCCAGCCTGTGTTCCCCTGCACACCTGCCTTGTATCAGTCTCGTCAGCCCGGGCCTTGTGTTCTTGCCATCCACACCCCTCGTTGTCTCAGTTAACCTATCCCATTGCCTCCCCACTCCAGGTGTGTCTTGTTCTTGTGATTAGTTCTGTGTATATATACCTGTTGTTTCTCTTTGTTCTCTGTCACTTTGTTTGTCTTCCTTCCCAGTGTTGCTGTCTGTGCTTCTGGGTGTTCCTGGTGCTTTGCTCCTTTTGTTTTCTTTGTGTTACTTTATTTTTTTATTTTTTTTGCACTAAATAGTTATTTCTTCAGTCCCTGTGTCTCCTGGCTCTTGCATTTGGGTCCACCTTCCTTGCTGCTCTGACAGTCTTGACATTTTTTGTCAAAATGTGTGAACATAATGCGGTTTAGATTACTGGTTTAAAAACACATTTGTTCAGTTGTTAAGACCTCTTAGAGGACAGTACACATTTTATTGTAGTGGTTAACTAACTGACTAAATAAAAACAAAACCCACAGGTGAATTCAAAGCACATGTTCTTTGAATTTACATGTTGGTTTTAATTTTGTATTCTGACATCTTGTGGCCTTTTTCTTTTTGCAGTTTAAGATTATGTCTTGTGAAAGTGTTTTTCCCTGTATTTTCATCAGTCGTTACACACAACTTATACAAGTGTTTATAAACATTATTTATTCTCTTTTCTAATGTATAGCTGGTGTGCTTGTATGACTGTGGATGTGTTAAATTGTTGTTTATGTAATGCCTTGAGAATTCTCCGCTGCAAATCAATTTCCCCAAGGGGACAAATAAATGCATATGCATGCATGTGTTTACTTAATTTCACACACAAAGAGACAGTTCAAGGTGAAAATGTCATTTTCACGTGTATTTTCACATTTACATATGGTAGGCAATGTTCTCTCCTGAACAGGGATCGGACTCAAGACTGTCAGGGTGTAATCTCCACTTGTCCACCAGGGCTCTGTCCTTTGCTATAAGGAGTTTTCAAGGCCTGAAATGTGCAGTGTCTCGAGAGAGTGGAGATTCCCCTGTGGTCATGGGTCACAGGCTCTCTGTAGCCTTTTACAGCCATTGGGGTTTGGCTGTTGGTCATCACCAGCACATCTTTGTCCCTTATCTGTGGTCTGCAGTGTTACAAGGCTAACAGAACTGCTGTCACTGCCAGTAGGTTGATGTGATGGTTTCCCCTGAATACCACATGCCACCTACGGTCCTTGCAAGGCAGATCCCCCATCCCCCACCCTGTTTAGGAGGCATCCATGAAAACTGATGAGTAGGAGGTTATTCTCCCCAGTGTTGTCTTACCACCAATGTCTGGGGGTCCCCAATAGTCCATGTCTGTCCTGGCTATTGGGGGATGGTCACCAGGTGCCATCTGTGTCATCCTGGGTCCAGCACAGCATGACAAACCACTTCTACAGATGTCTCAGCCCCAGCGGACTAAGAAGGCAGATGACAGTATGCTGCCCTGCCTTGCTGCTCTTGTCTTATTTGTTTAACTGCCTGCCTTATTTGTTTAATGGCCATTTGTCTTTACTCTTACAGAAGAGCCCAAAGCATGGCAGAGTTTAGCTGCACTCCCAAACTCAGTGCCTGCTGACATGGCTGGGGGATATTCATCTTCCAGTTCACCTCTAACTTGGTTACGTGCTGCACCAATTTGACTGTATGGAACATGGCTCATGAGGATCAGGTCAACTCGATCAAAGAAAACCTGCATTCCTTGATGGTGCAATGGTTCAATGGTTGAACACTGAAAACTGAACACTGTCCTGTCCCATCCTGAGTAGTTGGATGACAGATGGAAGTAGCAGATGCCAATGGTAGATGGTGTCTCAGCTGGGTACTCCTCTCCTCCAGATATTGGAAAGGCTGATTGGCAAGGGAGATGGATGCTCCAAACAGACCCTCAGGCGATAGTGGGCACACACAAGATCCTTCTTGTCTTTCCATCAAAGGGTGGTCATGTCCAACCACGCATGCCAAACACTGACTCAGGAAAGGGCAATAGCATGTCCAACAGCAGTAGCAAACCAATCGTGAAGTGTTCATAGAGTTAGATCTCCAATGGAATAGATCATTTTCATAGCAGCCATTTTGGCATGAATGAGTAGGGTAAACACAGGTGTTACAAATAATGTTAATTAAGGTCCCATTCCATTAAAGTGTAGCAGAGTCATTCCAGTGAGACAGCATGAACAATAACAGGACCCTGGCTCTGTTAGACCGAAATGGAACTGACCCTTGATTGATGTCATTAGTAACACCTGAGTTTACTTTGCTATTTCAAGTCAAAATGGCTTTTGTGAAAAATGTGTATGCAAAGCCTGAGGGTGAAACTTGTATGAAATATCTGGTCATCTTATTTGTTATTTCAAAGTAGTTTTGAGATAACAGTAATATCACTTTAAATTAGTTTTTAAAAGACAAACATGACCGCAGACAGTGGAATCAGGTTTTTGTCTCAGATGGTTTTGAATCCCAACAAGTTTGATGCTGACATGGAGCACACATTCAGCTCAGAGATATTCTATACAACAGGGATGTAACTGATATTGTTGACACCTCTCAGTGTATGGCTCTTGAGAGGTTGAGAACTACTAGTAAGACCACTGGCATTTAAATTCATGATACTGTTGACAGACATTGGCAAAAGGTCAAACAAAAAAGAAATCTATCCTGAGGTAAATGAGACAGAGAAATCTCTCCAACTTGCTCCACTGTCACTGAAAGAATACTTTTACATTCATTTTACTGGCATTAATAATGACTACAATACACTCTTATAGTTGTAAGAGATGCTGAAAAACCAAACAAAACAGTAGAACACACCTATCAAACTCAAGACTGTACTGTTTAAATGAAGGGTTCATGATTTTAAGATAAGATGTGACTTTCTTATACCTAGAGGTTGACTTTAGCTGCAGATGGAAAATAAGCATTTGGGAAATTTGTTAATTTATTGTGACAAATGTAAACAAATAATTTACCATTTCAAAATCCATAGCCCTTGTACCCCTCTGAGTTTGTGTGCCACTTAACATTAAATCTTAGTTTTTATAAAGGAAAAAAATCCCAATCCACCTTTTTTCATTGACTCCTACCAACCCAGTTGCCCATCATCATACTTCATTCAACAGTTTCCATCTCCATTACCTAAAGTAATTGCCCTTGGATGATACACTACCATGGCAGTAACACATGATCAACAAGGGATTGTATTTACCAAGGATGGCGACCACAGTGTCATCTTTCAGGATCTCAATAGAGCCACGGGACAGAAAGTAGAGAGTAGTGAGGACGTCACCGGTGTGAACCAGGGTGTCTCCTGGAGGGGCATGGGTGGTCTGGAAGCGCATGGCCAAAGCCCTCAGGCAGCCCTTGGTGGCTCCATGGAACGCTTTGTAGTTCTGCAGAAGATTCCTGTTTAGGTGAAGGCAGATATCTGCCTGGAGGCACTCAGGAAAGCCTTTTAACACCTATGATGCAGAGATAATCCATGAGTAAAATGCACACAAAAATCAATTTGATATCCTTGAATGAAATGTATTCAGGAAAGCATTCTGGCAAGACTACTTAAGCCGTGCTGCGCAAGTCATGTATAATAAATGCCCCATCGCCTTAAGATGAAAGTGCTTTCACAAAGAGAAGTTGCAATTAAGCTTGACAGTGGTACAGAGAAATGAGGAGATGGCACGAAAACAAACACTTTTCTGAGTGATGAATAACTGGTACACAGTGGCATGCATCTGTGTACTAACTTAGGCAGACACCATACACTTCTTTAATTTAATTATATATTCATATTTTTATATTGGGATGGAATGCTTGTGATAATGAAAGAATTTCACCCTGGCGCTGTACACCAAACAGCTGTGTTTTTTTTAAATAACTAAAGTAATAAAGTTAAATTTACTTGGTAGTTTATTATTTATGCATTTATCTGATTAATGCCTAATTCTAATAGTTGATACAAGGTGACTGTAAGAGGAGGTCACCAAAAAAGTTATTGCAAGTAAAATTATAGCTGGGAATTTTTACAAAAGCCACCAATGTCTGTGCAGTTTTTCAGTGTACTGTATGCAATTTTTCATTTTTTCTTATGTGCTATAACAGTAAAATGAAAAGTGAAGTGTGTAGTAATATGTACATAAATCATGCAGACGTTATACAAACTTGTAATGCTAATACTGTAAGAATAATGATGGGAGTGGTTGTTATTTCAAACAATACTGTAACAGTGACAGATTAAGCCATAGACAAGGTAATAAATCAAAATATGTACCTCCTGCTCTTACCAATGTAGAGATGTTAATCCAGGTGAAAAGCAGACAGGAGAGACAAAGATGTTTTTAGCATTTTGCATAAAGATTTTGATGATCATTCAATGAGCACAGTTAATTTAGTAAATAAGTAGCCACAGTTACAGTAGCAGCTCGATGTGTTGACCAGTGTTACTTACCGTGTTCATGTCAATGCCGTTGGTGTAGGTCCAGGAGTGTTGGAAATACTCCTCCAGCCTCTGCCTCAGTGGGTTGGGTATCTGGTGGAAGCGGATGAACTCCTTGACCCGCAACATTTGAGCATGGTAGCGGGCCGTGCCTGAGTACAACCTCTGGATGATGGCAGAGACGTTCCCGAATATACTGGCATACATGAGAGCTGAAAAACAGACAATGATCTAGACATGAGGTGAGTCATGTTTACTTCAGTAACACTAGGAACTGTGAATGTGAGTAAATGAATACAGACAGTGTTAAAGACTGTGATCACAAGAAGAATGAGTTTATGCTTTTTGTCATCACAGGTACTATGCATATAGATGAACACAGAATGAACTGAAAGTAAATAAAAGACTGCAACATACTTACAGCCGATCAACATGACACAAATAGAAAAGATCTTCTCAGAGTTGGTGTTGGGAGAGACATTTCCAAAGCCCACACTGGTTAGACTGCTGAAGGTGAAGTAAAGTGCTGTGACATACTTGTCCTTGATAGATGGTCCAGAGCTAGGATCACTGTAGTTGTACCTCTTCCCTATGGACACGCCCAGATTGTCTAGCCAGCCAATCTTGTGCTCCAAGTACGGCTTCTCCACATTGCCAATAGCATACCATATACAGGCTAGCCAGTGGGCAATGAGGGCAAAGATGCACATGAGCAACATAAGGACTGCAGCTCCATACTCAGAGTAGCGGTCCAACTTCCTGGCTACACGCACCAATCGCAGGAGCCTAGCTGTCTTCAACAGGCCAATCAGAGTGGTCGTCTAAACACAATGTACAGTAAGGCATTTTATTAGTGAAAGTAATTTGAATGTTAATATGTTAGAGTATCCATATTGTTACAGTAGTTGTACCACATAAAAAAAAACGTTGTTTGGTTGAATTCCAAATGGTCTGAAAAGCAAAGTGTTTTTTCCTCTTTACAATACACTAATTGATAGTTCATGTCGATATGTTGCACTTTTCATCTGCCATGCAAGTCTTCATTTTGTTGCAAATCACCCCCAGCCATGAATGCCAACATGTTTTGTTCGCTATCAACAGCTACATCTGTGACAAAATACTAGACTTCATTTCACACACTAAGGTAATGGGTTTCCTCAACAGTCAACTAAATAGGCTAGACTTTATCCTGGCAACTCCCTGTGGCTCTTTGGTCAAAGCCAAATTAACACTGAAGAGAAGACACCAGCAGCCTGCAGATAAATCCTCATTTATTGAAGACTGAACAGGCAGTAACACACACTGAATGAGTCCCAGGGAGTTTGCTGCTTGTTCTGTCTAATCAAGAATGGCCTAAGCAACACCTAAGAGTACTGTGGCAATTCATTTACTTGACAATTATAGAATGGCCCTGGAAAGTGGAGTTAATGTCTGCCTATGGCAAAAAGTCCTTCTTAACTACTCACTTAATCCTATAGTCTTATTTTTCTTAAAACAAGGGTAAAACAAAAGCCATTCGACAATGGAGTGAGATTTGTTTTGTCATTCAGTCTATTGATTCAGTGTAGTTCAAATTGTTTAAAGAATTTCCTGGGAACTAGGAATAATATTTCAAAATAAGGTAGATCACTCCAGTTGTTTCAAGATAATTTCAATTACATCAACAAAGTTCTTGGAATGAGTTCAGTTTTACTGAGCCAAGCGAAATCTTTTTCCCTACTGGCATATTTTGACTTGTTTCTGCAAAATTAAGACTTTAAAACCAAATACAAGATTAAGACTGAATATCACTTGTTAAGATGGACATATTTTGCACAGCATCTTGTTATTTTAGACATCCTAATGGATTAAATTACCAGTGATTTCAGTGCATGTGCCATGGATTTCATGCTGCAGCAAAGGGAAGTTTTAATGTTAAAGGACAAGGTGAGGCTTCAGTCCCCTAGATATATATATATTTTTTTTAATAATGACTCTCTTTTTAGTGCACATCATATGTAGTGTGTATACTGTAATCTGTGGTCTAGTGAAAGCTTAATTCAGCCTTAAAGGTGCACTGTACTGCTCTGCACTGTACCCCTCTCCAACTTCCCCATACAATCTTTTCCACTATACCCACTGTGTAACAGATTGAAAACAACTGCATTGTTATTATTACTCCATTATTATTAACACCACATGATGTTGATTTTGTATGAATGCTTCTCCCAGCATGTTTAATTTTCCTGAAAGTTTATGCTATTTTGAACAAAACGTTTGATTGAAATCTATTTAACATATATTTACTACACTGATCAAAATGCTCCATAAGCTCATGTAAAGTAAAACCTTCTTATTAAGCCGCTATATCAAATGAGCCTTGAGAATACCATCTGCTAATGTCTCAGTTGCTTATATTTTCTAAATCAGAATGCAGCTGAGAGGGGATTTGCTTGGTCAACCTAGAAATTATAAGCCAAATTGGAAAGCTTTGACTACCAGATACAACTATATCAGCATGTGATTACAGTATATATCATCCTATTTACATATAAATAAATAAATATGTGTGTATATATGTATATATGTGTATATATGTATATGTGTATGTGTTT
>OMKZ01054157.1:0-11628 GCA_900302535.1 Neoniphon sammara
GATTATAAGGCGCACTGTCAATGAATGGTCTATTTTCGGACTTTTTTCATATATAAAGCGCACCGGACTATAAGGCGCATTAAGCGAAACAAAACAGATAAGTCAGTCAGTCAAACTTTATTAAACGCGTTCTCATTAACTCTCAACATTGTTCAAACGTTAATGAGCGTATTCACAATAACTCCCAACCTTGTTCAGTTGTAACACGTAAAAAAAAAAAACACAGTCTGATACCGCTAAATCAAACGTTAGTGTATTAATAACTCTCAAAATTGTTCAGTTATAACACGTACAATACAACACAGTCTGATACCGCTATATAATGATACCTGATCTGATACCGATATATAATCCATATATAAAGCGCTCCGGATTATAAGGCGCACTGTCGTTTTTTGAGAAAATTAAAGGCTTTTAAGTGCGCCTTATAGTGCGGAAAATACGGTACATGTGTGATTGCAGTGAAGAGCATAGAATTTAGATGCCTCATGGCCGTTCCCAAATATCCCAAGTATATGTGTGCGGTAGAATTGAGAGAGGGCCAAATGTCTGGGTAAGTAAATGTCTAAATTGTAAGTACTTACACAATTGGTTCTGGGGAACGTCATATTCCTTCCTCAAGGTATCAAAAGACTTAAGAGTGTTCTTTCCATACATGTCTGAATGGGATGAACCCAGTAAAAAAGCTTACAATTTAGCCACAAGGAGGCAGATTGATTAAGGAACGGGTTGAAATTAAAAATCCTGCCCATCTTTCTCCAATGATCTTGCAAGTGTGATATTATAGGATGTGATCGCCCCTCCAGAGTCAGGGTGGCCGCCAAACCATGAATCGGGCATATTGGTCCAAAGAGTAAATCCTCTGTAGGAAACCAGGGCGGTGCTCGTTAGGGGGGCAGTGACCAGTGTGCCAAGTGTCTCTTAGGGTTTTTTTTTTGTTTTTTTTAGGCTTATTCTAGGTCATTTTCTATGCCACAAAAAGAGGTTATAAATTCTATCGAATTGTTTAAAATATTTACGGGGAATATTTATTGGAATGGCCTGCAGTGAATAGTTAAATTTAGGGACAGAGATCATTTTTAGTACATTGGCCCTAGCCCACAGGGATAGGAATAAAGGTGACCATTATTTGGTGTCAGTCTTAAATTTTTCAAGTATAAGTTCTAAATTTACCTTGACCGGGTCATTGAGTGATGGTGGAAATATAATAACCCAGATATTTAATACCTGGTTTTGGCCATTTAATGTCACCTATAGTGAACAGAGATTTAGAACAGTAAGGAGTAAGAGGGAGGGCTTCTGATTTAGTCCACTTGACATTATATCCTGAAACTTTAGAGAATGCATTAATATATTTTAAGAGGGAAGGAAGGGAGCGTTCTGGTTCAGAGACAAACACCTTCCTTTAAAAACTGTTGAGTGGGCAATAAGTTTAATAAGAGAAGCAGATTATTCCATTAAGAAGGTCCTTTATATAAGAAAGAGCATTTCAGCACTAAGCTTTTGAACCTATACAAATATACATGAGCTACACTAGCTCTAGTACTGAGGTTAAGAGAATCCCTAACATGCAAAAATAATTGTGTAACAGAATACTCCAATTTTGCCCAAAACATTGGAGTATTCCCATGTAAGGACCAATAAACATAGGCAGCCCCAAACTATTTTGATTTCAGGTGCTATGAGTGTGCTGGATAATTTATTGGAGGACCTGAGCTTCAACTATGCAAAACCAGGCATGGACATGCAGGTGACTTATTATTATTATTATTATAATTCATTTATTTTTCCTCTGGTTCCACAGTGATGATGATGAGTCCACATCTTCCTCTGAGGCTGCTGGTCCATCCACATCATTTCATCATGGATCTGCTCCAAGTTTGCATCACCCTCCCCCACTCCAAACACATAGGTGAGTGTGTGTGCGTGTGTGTGCGCCCTACCCCCCACCTACACAGTGGCAGTAAGTGCTTTTTCCTAAAAACCTCCACCCACCTCAGACAAAGGGTGTGAAAGAGATGTTTACCTGATTTTGCTACTTCTGTTATGCCAGTAAATGAAATATCTACTATGCATTGTATTTAGTAAATTTACACACAAAGAGAATTTGTTTACTTTACCAACAGGGCTTGTTTACCGTATATTATTACTTGTCTGTTTGGAGTTAAATTTTCAAAACAAGGATAAATAATAATTATAACAATAATCATGATTCTGACTCTATATTTCTTTTTCATTTCACAGTGATGATAGTGATGATGATGTGTTTGAGCCAGCTTCGTCCACCACTCCTCTTCCGTTGACTGTCACTCCAGTAGCCAGGTGCCGTGCATCTGCTCCAGCAGCTGTCCCTCCCCCTCAGCAACAGCTTGAAACACCTGGCCGCACCTCTCAGGTAAAGAGACGACGTGCTTCTGCTCCCTGTCCCCCACCACCATCCAACCAACCAGGAGGAGGAGGAGGAGGAGGAAGAAAGGTGGCATAATAAAGAGGAGAAGGACACAAGGCCAAACCCAGTCAGATTCATGCCAGCCAGCACCCCAGGCCCAACGTTCGACACCACAGCACCACGGTCTCCCCTTTCACTTTTCAGACTCTTTTTTAGCACCTCAGTAGTACGCAGCATCATCCAAAACACAAATGCCAATGCTGCTAAGAGAGTGCAGGCTGGACTGAAGTTCAAGTGGACACCTCTGACAGATAGCGACTTTTGGATTTTCATGGCAATCATTCTGTTCACAGGCCTTGTATTTGTACACCTGCGATCGGACTACTGGAGAAAGGAATGGCCGTACGGGTTTTCCTTCCCCAGGAACAGAATGACACGGGACCGTTTCGAGGCAATCTTGTTCTCGCTGCACCTCAGCAATCCGATAGAGGATGAGGAAAATGAAAGATGCTGGATGGTGGCATCCAAGGCCCGCATAAGCGTCAAACAATATATGACGGACAAGCCCACAAAATGGGGTTATAAAGTATTTGTGCTTGCGGATGCCCAAACAGCAGACACATAAAATTTTTTTGTGTACCAGGGGAAGAGTGAGTCCCACGGACTGACCTTCTCCTCTGTATGGGACCTGCTGCCATTTCAAACACTCAGTGGGGGCTACACACTCTATGTAGATAACTACTACACCAGCCCTGCCCTGTTTGAAGAACTGTACAAGAAAAAAAATGGCTGTTGTGGGACCATCAGAACAAATCGGGTCGGCTATCCAAAGACGGAGGTCAATAGCCTGCCCAAAAAAGCAGAGAAGGGAGACATGCGGTGGTTCAGAAGAGGCAAACTTCTGTTCGTCAAGTGGAAGGACACCCGTGAAGTGAACATGTGCTCGACGGTCCATGAAGCCTTTACTGGACAAACTGTGAAAAGGCGGGTCAAAGAGGCCAGTGTGTGGAACGTAAAGCTGTGCCTGTGCCCAGTGCTGTACTGGACTACAACCGATTCATGGGTGGTGTGGATTTGTCAGACGCACTGATGAAGTATTACAGTGTCCACCACAAGACAATGATATGGTATAAGACATTTTTTTATCATTTCATTGATGTTGCGGGGGTGAACAGCTTCCTCCTCTACAAGGAGCTCTGCAAACCAAAGAAGGAGAAGCCGTACACCCAGAAGATCTTCAGGGAGAAGCTGGCAAAAGAGATGCTGGACTTTGGTGTAGGCTCAGCACCACCACAACCACCACCACCAGTCACCTGCATGCCAATGTTTCAAGGGCCTGAGGATATTGAGGGTGATGATAAAAGGAAGTACTGCAAGAGGTGCCATGATGCTGGGCAGAAACGTGTCAAGACCCACGGCTACTGCAGGAAGTGCCTCTGTGCTTTGTCCAGGAGAAAAACTGTTTTGCAGAGTGGCACGATGCCCAGTGTTAGTGTGACTGATGACCCACAATATTTTGGTGGATAAAACCAAACCCCCTTTCTGCCCTCAGGGGGCTGCACTGTAAATAGTTGTACATAGTTGTTGCTAATATTTGTTGTTGTGTTTCTGTTGTTTGAGTTCATATTTTGTTTATGCATATTTGTAATTTCTCTTTATTTGCAATATATCTGCTCCAGTTGGAGTCAAACTTCATTTCTTATTTGAATGGGATAATGTATAGAGGCTTGGGTAGATTTGAAAACTGAGTCAAAAACAGTTGTATTTGGATGGAATAAATAACCATAGTGATATATCAGTGAAATATAATTAGTTTTCTAGTCTGGTACATGAGAAAGGTCAAATGGCACATATGGTGCCAAAATGCACCCAAATGGCACATTTGGTGGTTCTGCCTGGAAATACCTGTGTTAAAACATCTGGAAAACTGTTCAGGTTCACTTTTTTATCTTCTACTTTTGCACAGTTACTCAACAATTTGCAACTCTGCAATTTGTTCTTTTAAATGCCCTTTTTTAAGCTTTAACAACTAACCTCTGAACTTCATTCCTAAGCCTTTTAAAGTCAAGAATGGCACCACAGAACATATTGACAACCAAATCCTAGTCTTAGGAGATTCCTGTTTATCATCGCAACTCTTGAAATATAAGCCTATATAAGGTTTTAGTGTACAAGGTATACAGTACAAGGCTTACAATGATTTGCAATGTTTGCTCACAGTTGGTTTCGAGCTCATAATTGTAGTTTTTATTCAGAGAATATGTTAGCCACTTCATATTCAAGTACAAATACTTTTGTAAATCATGTTCTTTTATATTTGTTCATTTACCGTGGTTCCAACTGTGATCCAAATGTGAAATTTCATGACTTTGACTATGACTTTCTGTAACTACAACAGAGCACATCAAGTAGTTTTCCTCAGAAAGTGCACATGAAATTGTACCATTTCATGCCAACACTTTAGTATGTGAAAGGTTCCCTTTTCATCAATAAAATTGGTTTATTGTGGACTTTCTAGTCCCCAAGAAGCCCATATAAATTACTGAGCTGTTTTGATAGAGAGATTTTTGGGGAACTAAAAGCCTCTGCCATCCACTCTACTGTGTACTGTGCTTTCACTGATATACTGGTCTGCTGATACTGCTCTTTTAGTAAATATTTCACATCGGCCACTCAGTGTCAACCACCTCTGATGCGACACAATTACATATTAGAGGGGGCACTCCGATTGTGCAACACCCGCACATTGCATGTTTGACAGTGAAATGCTATAAGACTAATAATGCAAACTTTTTCCATCAGTTCAACCTCTCAAGGTTACTGTAAGTCAAAGATCATGTGACCAGTAGAAATATATGGTCATATATGACTTTATATTAGTGTTTAATAGTAACCATATGCATATCTCTAACCAATCACTGATATGGCCATTATAAATATTCCCTATGTACTAGCAATGGGCCAAAACTTTGTTATATTGTGTCCTTGTCCTTTGACTCTTAACACTTCCGCCAAGTTTAATGGAAATTGGATCAAAACTGTTTGAGCTATTTCGTATACACACTCACACACACACACACACACACACACACACAGTGTATCCTATGCACTGTAAAAATAAGCAACAGCACATCACCGTCATGGCTGACCCTTTAATAACCTGGTCGCATTTAGTCCAATTGCTTAACATGCTGAATTTGTGGCATTCAGTTGAGAGTCCTGGGAAATACAGTTCAGTATGAGACAGCTCACTGCAAATAGACAGATGCTCTTTGGGGAAACGAGACAGCATTTAGACTACAGCAACAAATAAATGATTATGGGCCGAATATTCTATTAGGTTATTATCATTAAATGTCTTTGTAATTTGATATAGAGTATAATGAATTGATAGAAAGAGTCATTAGAGCATTTAATTTTATTTCACTGCTCTGCCATCAGAGTTGCCATTTCTCAGTGTGTCCAAAATGTACATGTGCATTTTTCCATAAGGGTCAAGTCATGTTAAGTCTCTCTCTGTCGTACACACAGACACTATTTAGATAGAGTATTTATTTATTGTCCTAGAAGGAGATTTGTTGCCACAGTCTGTACATACATAGACACATGAATACAGTGCACATTCACAACATATTTACCGATAATGCCGACGTAGAGCAGAAACACAAGACAGTTACGGGGGTGTTTTGTTCAGCAGTGCTATGGCAGTGGGGATAAAACTTTTACTGTAGAGTCATTTTAGGAGAAGTTAGATGGTAGGAACTACTATATAATCACTGAGCTCGTGTTCAGCAGTTATAGTTCCTACTATCTATAGTTCCTACCATAACTTCTCATAAAACTCTCAAAAGACTCTTGTTTATTTTTTTCACTTTGAAGGATCTAGGCTAATGACTCCTATAGACTTTGAGTCTTTATGCTAAGCTAACACGAAATGCTACCCATTGGAACCGAATCAGTGGACGTACAGAGGTGAAAATGGTATCAAACATCTTGTCTCAACATGGGTAAGCTGGAAAGGGGGTGTTTTGCCCAAAACATTGGACTATTCCCGATTCCTTTAACTTTCATCCTTTCAACCCCCTCCTCTGGTTATTTCTGAGAAGTGGCTTGTTTCCTCTCGCATATATATTGATCAACAGAACAGTGGACTTCCATCAGGTGAAAGTGTCCTATTGTTCTGCACCGCTGTTGTTCGTAATGAAAAGTTACTTTGTATCAGGGAATCTATCAGCGTTGTGCTCGTTCATTTAATTTAGTTCTCAGACCTTTTAAAGATTCTTTGTAGTTTGAGTGAACAATAAATCTTGAGTTGTACCTTGTCTAGATGATTAAATATTATCACCATTCTTTCTATTCCACCTTAACTGTTGGAATCCTTGTATAGATATTGAAATAGAAACATTTCAAATTAAAAAAAAAAAAAGTACAATATGCAACGTTTCACCCTGAGACAGTAAGTGTTTTGTTAGTCCCACTCTCCTCCCCCTAGATTGATCAAGTGCCCATTCCAACACTTGTCACCCAACAAGAAGAGCTGTCATCTAGCCTAGGGCTGAAGTAAAAGGCATCTGTGAAGAGTTGAGGAGGCAAATGCAACACTTAAAGAACCACTCCACTTAAAATTGTGTTTTTTGTTTTTAATTAGGGATGCACAACATGGATTTTTTTCAGCCGACACGATAATCAATTATTACCTGTTTCTCATTGCCAATACCCGATATGGTAACCGATAATAATTTCACTTTTTTGTATTTTAAAAAGCTATATCATAACCTGTAGTTTATGCATGCCTGAGGGTAAGAAAGGCTAAGATGTAGTGAGCAAAGATGGATGAGTTAATCCATACCTCTGACCTAACCAAATCAAACATCACTATTGTTAACACAACAAAAACAAAGAACAGTTCTGACTCTTCAAATATTCATTTATTTTTTGGGGAGACTGGGACTTGTCACACTTTTCACATTATTTTATATATCTTGGGATCAATACATCATATTGTTAAAAACAGCATTGATTCATTCATTCATTAATTATTAATGTTTTGCATTGTCTGTTCATTTCTTCATATCCTTGCCTGCAGACTATGGCGACCTCAAGTGTGTTTACATGTACATAGCACCTTAATCCTTAAAATGCATTAGCTTATGGTGCAGCTACTGCTAGCTGCAAACGCCAACATTTCTAAGCGCACAGGGGCAGTTTAGTAAAGCCATGAGGGGGTCGAACCAACATTTGGAAGCTATAATAAAAATATCTACGTGTAGGTTAGGCCTAAAGCTCATTAAAACACTTCGAAGCGTTACATAACCCCCGCCAACATTGAACACAACCCCAAAACACGTTGGGGTTCCCAACGTGGGAGGACCCATTGGGGGGTCTTTAAGTTCACTGTGGTTTTGAATGTTTGGCTTCACTATTCTTCCTTTTCTTATTGCTTTCCTCCATTGTTGTCGCTGTGACTTCCATGGCCACCAGCCTCACCTTGATAGCCACAGCCAACTCACTGCTGGGTATACCCATAAAACACACCAACAGTAAATGGTTTACATCTCAGAAAGAACCTAATGCCACTGAAAAGCTAATATCAGGCAAATTGTGAGATATGAGCACTGGCTCACAGATAGACGGAGAAGGTACAATATTTACTGTTTATTTGCTGAGATTTAAATGTTAAATGAAGTTGCGCATTTTCAGCTTTAAAGCCCCTGGCAACTGTTCGGTCATAATCTCTCACCAAATCAGACTCTACATGTCTTTTTTATGGAAACATTTCTTTTTAAGCAGCATCACATCCTTATTTATAACATTCATAATAAATGATCTGCTCTACTGATTACTCTAAGACATATGCCACAAGAACATGATGAATTTATAACATGTTACAAATTGCATCAACATGCTCTGATTCATGCTGTGTCTCAGTAATTTCAGTAAAGAACAACAATATTAAGTGAATATTGACTGCAAAATGATGCCTCTGCTGCCAGATTGTGACTGCACAATGGTAGGTATGCATTTTTAATATTATTATTTATTCACACATTGCTTCTCTCTGTTCTGTTGTGTCTAGACTTCACTGGTGTTAGTGTGTGTGTGATAGCAGGTGTTAGGAATTTACTTCCTTTAATACAAAATGACTTAACATGTGCATGTGGCCATTGCTGTGTGTTTGTGTGTACATATATGCAGAAGTAGTTACTTGACTTGATGTTTTCTATCATGTGTTCAGCTGTTGCCAACAAGTGTTCATTGTGATGTGGGACTTCTTTCATCATCATTATGCCTTGAGGATGTACATTATGTGAAACTTGATCTTGAAGAAATGTTGTACATTAGAGTGAACGGTCCCAGCTGGTGTGTATATGTGGTTGGCATCACATCCACTCCAAACATTTCGCATGTCATGCCATCGCCATTACTGTAGCAAGTGTTGCTAACAGTAGAGAGACGCACCTGGCACCTACATGTAAACACTGGAAATGCACAGACATTCGTTCAGTTGAGCCCTCACTTGCACCACCCTCCTCTTTTGACCTTTTCCAATCCCAATACCACACAGCTGGGACACTTTGTTCCAATAAAAAAAAAAATCTATAAGGCGAAGTGAAACAGTGGAAGTTATTGATCAGCTCCCATTTCTTACCATGTTGTGACTCTGATGTTTGCTGCAGAGACAAATATGCTTCCTGCATACGTTCTGAACACAGAATGTCTCATGCAGGACAGAATAGGTCAGGATTGTTAAACACTCTGCAGTGTTTAACAGCCCCCATGCACCACAGTCTTAACCCGCTTCAGCATCAATAACCCTGCATACATTTATTGCTCAAGAACTATGTTGTACTTTCATGGGATGCACACCTTTTTTGCTATTGTTTTTTCTTGCATGCTTTTGTCATTTTGATGACTCCCTGTGAACTATGAACTGTGCGCCATGCGGGTTGTCAGTGGCAATCCAGCAGCACTGTGCAATTTTGCTTTCAAGGACGTCCAGGATATAAGTTTGTGCCACACACTTGCTCACACCAGGTCAGAGGTGCAGATCCTTCAACCAGGGGACACATTTACCTGCACATCAAAGATATGATTTTAATACAATAATATGAGTAATAATTCTAGTCAGGCAGGGTCTTCAATGGGTTAGATTAAAGGGATTGTTGAAGTGGGGTTGAAAAGACACGACGCTATGTTAACCTAGTCTGTGCAAAAAGCTGGAAAGCATTCTCTTTGCTGCCCCTTTAATCTACCAGTGACTGCACTGCAAACTGTGTATTTTCACGGATGGACTAAGGTGGCAGCAATGAGCCTGCACATATGCAATAGGCGATATTTTTGCAAATATTCCCTGAAAAGATGTATCGGTCAGCCAATAGAAAGGTTCAAACATAACAAAATTGTTTTCACTTTTGCAAGTTTTGCTTGGGAAACCTTGTCCACATGCGTGTCAAAGTGCTTCAGCAGTCCCTAGAACAGCTATTCCTGGAGATACTCAGCATAAAGGCTCATAACCAGCACCACACGCAGTTGTTGGTGCTTAGTTTCTCAAGCCAGACATGCTGGCCCAGCAATTTCCAAATGCTTCCACCTAACATTCTGTACTTTGGAAGCACTGAAAATGAGTAGCAAAATAAGGCGGATATCCAGTCATTTGCTCCCTTCCGTATCCCCTGTGCAGATGAGTCAATAACTCATAGTGGAAACCAAATAAATCAAAGACTAGCTTGCTAGCTGCTGAGCAGAAATGGAAATTTGAAAAGATATTTTCAATTTTAACGCTTTCAAAATTCATTCCGTGAGAAGTGAAGTTCCTCCTCACTGAAGAGATATCTTTTACTTGTTTTGGTGTCTTCCGGTTTCGGCAATGCATCATCCATGCTAGCTAGCTGTCTCGGTTGTTTCTGAGGGGAATAGATTTTCATGAACACTGTGTCATGATTGGTCGAATACTCTTCCTCTATGAAGAGTTTTTCCGGTGGAAGATGACAGCTTCCTCTCCTCAAATTTTAACAGGCTGAATTACAGACTTATGTATGGAGCGTTTGAAGATTGCGGAAGAGTCTGGCTTGAGAGACTAGCTGGTGCAAGGACAAATGGGGCTAGTGTGTGGGCTGCCTGGTGACAGGGTAGTGGTGGTGAGTGTTTTTGACTTGGGGTTCTGTGACTAGTGAAGTGAGTTTGCAGTGTACTTGTCGTTGCCATTTGTCAGCAGGGGAACCCTGGGGTGTGCTGCACTGGTTGTGGCAGGTCACTGTGGTGGTGGGGGGAATGCCACATATGCCATCTGTGGAGTTGTCAGTTGGGTGCAGGATGTGTGTCTGCTGTGTTGGGTGAGATGGGGTCTTTTTGGGCTTTGACACAGTGGTTTCCAGCATACCCATGGTTTGGTGTGGGTGGATCAAATTCCAGAGGACACAGGCTTGGATTCGGGTATGGAGGTGGCTGTGGCAGGTGGGTGACACCTGCAGGTGGTGGGTTGGTGGGGGGCATAATGTGTGTGAAGATTGGCCAGAGTGTCATCTTAGAGATGTCCTTGAGGATAACCACTGGGGACATACTTCTTGGGGCACTGCAGCACGGCTGTTTCCCTGGTACAGAATGTCCACTGGTGCGCTCTGGTGTCTGGTTAATGCCCGGTTAACTCAATGCTGTTTGTTGTTTTTCTTCTCTTTTCTTTTCTTTTCTCATCTCGTTTCCATTTTACATTTTTTTTGTCTATTTGATTGTGGTGCTTTATATCACTGTCTGTGTCTTATTGTATGTAACGTGCTATACAAATCAACTAATAGTGCACTTATTGCTACAATCATTACTAGTGATAATACTACTTAGTACAACTACTGTTGTTGGGAAAACAGGCAGTAAGGGTTGCAGTACTACATATTGCTGCAATGCATTTGGAATGCAAGGTTTGTGAACAGTATTCATGAGATACGCATGTCAATGAAGAATGTAGGGCTAAACTGGGTTGAATGGGACTGAACTGCTTGAACCAGAGGGGAAATGTATGCATGCTCAGCAACTTGAGTGGTTTCCTTAATCTGCACTGAAAAAGATATCAACAAAGACACAGTGGAGGGGCAGGGATACAAAGCTACTCATATATATACATGTATATTCACAAACATATATGCACCTTTGACATAAAGGCAAACCTGGAAACCTAATTTGTGTTCTATGTGTAAGATTGACTAGTCACTCTAAGAGGACGGTAGTAAATGTGGTGCGTCAGATAA
>OMKZ01054159.1:0-11037 GCA_900302535.1 Neoniphon sammara
TTAATGTAATAGCCTAAATCTAATTTAGTTAAGTGTACTCGGATTTGTTATGGAAAAAAAAAAAGGATTGTACTTCAATCAAGAAGTTAATTGTGCCTAAAATTTCTGAGTTCAATTAACTCAATAGGGTTTACAGTGTAACACTGATTAACTCACTCTACTTTGGTTGAAGGTATGCATTTGAGTGAAATCAGCTGCTGTTGTGAGAGACTGTTGTTGTATTCACTTAAGTTTTCATAAACGGACAGACATCAAGACCAAAACCAGCATTTTATTGATTGGCTTTGTATTGATCCTTGTATTTAGATGTAGTTACTGTACTGAATTAGGACTATGGTTTGATCTCTGTGCATTCATTCATTCGATTCATTCATGCATGCAATATTGATATTTCAAACACTGCTGGTGGGATTCTGATAAATCTTGGGAGAATGATACGTTCCCAAACTAAAACATTCTGTGCTTTTTCAAAACTACATTGATTGGTCCATAGGGGTGCTGCCACAGTTACAGGTGGAAATAAAGTGACATGTTTCTTATTGGTCTGCATTGCTCTTAAGGGATGACATGTTTTTCACTGCTTTGTTACTTAAGGAATGAATGACCTTCTCCCAAGCTTGTGTTTTTCCATACAAAGTATTTGACCGTCGGCCACATAATCCAGCTACAGAGACAGAATCCCAGGCCCTCGAATGTTTGCTTTTGGCTTTGTGTTTAATCCTATTTTTCCTCTAATACATTGGTGGTCTGCTGCTGGTAGCGCTTCTAGCTAATCTGGCTCTGACTAATCTGGCTAGCCTTGTTGTTTTAGTCTGTTTGCTAATTAATGATGTGGTATTTACATTCCCCAGGCCATTGCCTTTTGTCGCAGTTTTCATGTGTTGTTACAATTAGGAGTGTGCAAATGTGTGTGTGTGTGTGTGTGTGTGTGTGTGTGTGTGTGTGTGTGTGTGTTTTGTGTGCATACATGTGTGTGCATGGTGTGACAATCAATCAAACAATCAATCAATCAACCAATCAATCCATGCATCCCTCCATCTACCGATCAGGCAGTCAATACTATTATATCAGTCATTTCCCATTGATGCTTTAATTAAACAGGTAATGAATTTGGAGCGCAGGTATAGGATGGAATGAGATTAACTGTGAATTATTTCTAGTGGACATAATGACTTTCACTGAAATGATTAGGTTAGAAATAGTTATAGTCCATTTCCTGACTGCCTGGCGGTGTTTGTTTTTACCACAACCCACAAAGCATCCCTTTACTCTTTTCCCAAGTAAATGGCCTGACAACATTTGCATTTCCCCCTGGCAAAATAACCTCACTATATTCAGTCATCACCCTGGAGCTTTCCATTTTAAAATGTCCACAAACACACAGCTATAAAGACACACACCTACCACATCTCTCATCAGAAAATAAGAAAATCCTACACAGAAAAGTGAGTTTTTATTGTTCCAATATGGGCATCATGCTGTGCCTTCTAACTACACTTTATTAGCTGTGAAATGAAAGAATTAATAGGGTGATGATGACAGGTGTGGCATAAAGAAAGCCTGGACATTTCATTTGGCCGGGCTTTACCTCAGTAGGTGAGATTCAGGTTATGTTTGTCAGCACCCCAGGCTGCCATCAGAAAATCATCTTTTCACTCACTGTCCAGCTGTGAACAGATTAAAACAAGTTGCTTTATGCTTTGCCACATAGCTTGTGGGATACTAATTGAGGTGGGCTACTGATGTTATTGTTAAAAAAAAAAAAAAAAAAAAAAAAAAAAAAGAAAAACTCGAAAAGGCTCCACAGTGGATTGGAACAAAACATTGCTGAAGGAAGCTTTGTTGGGTTTTTATATTTTTTCCGTTTGTACCAAGGCTACAGGGAAATACCTTTTCCTATTGTTTTCAGGGGCAGCGCAAACAGGATAATTGCAGGAGGCAGGCAGAGCGCCATGGGGAGGAAGCTGCTGGTTTTCTACTTAGCATTGGCACTAAGAGGAAGGAATAAAATGCAGAGAAAGCATCTCCTGAAATGCACATAGTCACAGTAAGAACTAACGCAGTGTGTATCTAGGGACTTCAGGCTGCCTCTGCAAAGCGCAGCATGTCCACATAAAGCAAACTCTCGCATTAAATAAGATGCAGTATGGCATCAGCAATCCTGCAGTTGGAGTCCGGCAGTTGCAGTCTTTAGTGATACCCCCCCAACCACACAGGAGTACCTGTGGGGACATTACATAGGCTTACATAGACATTACATAGACTTACATTCATTTCCTGGAGACTTACCCTAACCGTAATCGCTACATGCCTAACTAACCCTTACTCTAATCTTAACCTAACCCTAAAAGTTACCTTAACTTTAAACCAAGTGTTCACATTAAAATTAATGATTTGCATTATGGGGGCTTGGTTTTTGGACCCCATAAGGTAGGCAAGTCCCCACAATGTACTGTGTAAACAGATTGAGGTCCCCACAACATGAGGAATGCATGGTACACACACACACACACACACACACACACACACATGCGCGCACACACACACACAAGGGAAAGGCAGAGTGGTGGCTTTGTTCCTGATCTGCTCTTGTACAACCCAAGATTTCTGCTGCCTTCATGTTCTGTCAGAAATGTAGGAATTACCTTTTGAGAAAAATAACAAAGCTGTAAGTTAACACTACGCAAAATACCCCAGAATCCGGAGATGGCTTTGTCCAGATATTTCAAAATATGACCCGTATATGATGAAATCCATATTGGATACTCTCCAATCATGGCACAGGAAAACGTCATGTCCAAATCATGTCAGTCTCCGGATTGGGACCACTTTGATACTACCAGAATATGGAATTCGGATATTTTCTGGGTATGACTGATGCCGTATCTTGAATGCCACACACGTAACATTTTTGGTGTCAAGATATTACATGATACTACCAGAATATCTCACTTCATATATAAAATCCGGAAAGCATTATACGTGTAGTATCTGTGGCAGGGAACATGAAGATATGACTTAAAACCTCATGTTGGATATTGAAAGATATGATCCAAATCTGATTAAAGTGACTGTGGATACTCACTGTTTTTGACTCATGTCTGGATCGCGTCAGTCTCCGGATTGGGACCACTTTAATACTACCAGAATATGCCATCCATCCATCCATCCATCATCTACCACTTATCCGGGGTGGGGTCGCGGGGACAGCAGTCTGAGCAGGGACACCCAAACTTCCCTCTCCTTGACACTTCCTCCAGCTCTTCCGGTGGGACCCCAAGGCGTTCCCAGGCTAGCCGAGTGACATAGTCGCTCCAGCGTGTACTGGGTCTTCCTCGGGGCCTCCTCCTGGTGGGACATGCCTGGAACACCTCCCTAGGGAGGCGTTCCGATACAAGGGGGCATCCGATACAGATGCCCGAGCCACCTCAGCTGACTCCTCTCGATGTGGAGGAGCAGCGGCTCTATTCTGAGCTCCTCCCGGGTGACAGAGCTCCTCACCCTATCTCTAAGGGAGCGCCCAGCCAGAAAATAAATGCACATATGTCTGTAATTCAAAATTAATCAACCTAAAATAAAAAGCAGAAAAATAAAAATAACAGCCTCCTTGCTAACAGTAACCTTAACCTTAACGTTGCTTTTGGGGGAAAAGCAGATCAGTCAAGCAGTGAAAATTCAGTCCAGAACAGCATCTGTTAGCAAAGGTCACTGGACTACTGCTTATTAGGCTAAAGTTAAGTTACAGAAGTCTAATAAAGCAACGGCTAAATTTGTAGCTAGATATGCGTATGTCTAGCATGTGTGATGTTAGGGGTTAACAGGGGTACTCCCTTGCTAACATTAGCTAAGTCCACCACAGACTATCTTCAGTCTCAGCCGTCTGCGGTCACCTTTCTTTGCCAACACCACAGAATATATTAAAATCACTTTGAGACAATGAGGCTAATTACTTGGTAATAAATTTACTTACTGTATGTTTAGCTGTTCCACGCTGCAAGCTCCATTTATGAATGCAATTCCACAGTCATAAGTTAGATGAGAGGGGGCGAACTGAAAAGCAGAATATTCAAAATTATGTAAATAGTAGTTACCTGGATGTAACTCCAGTTCTATGAGTACGTGCGAAGCCCTCTAACGGGCTTCGCTATTGGTTTACCCTAGCGAGGCTCCGCCTTGGCACCTGAGAAAAAAATGCTATCTATTCACTGCCCAATCAGGAGGTAAGATCCACACAGAACCCAACCCTATAAGACCCCTGTGTATCTGCTGCTCGTCTCCCTTTGAAACTCAGCAACAATAAAAGGGGGGGGGGCAGCTGGGTGAGAAGTTAGAGGGCTTCACACATACTCATAGAACTGGAGTTACATCCAGGTAACTACTATTTCTATATCGTACCTGCTTCAGCCCTCTAATGGGTTTCGCTATTGGTATAGACCTACGGCGAAGGTCGTTAGGGATGGGTTTCCTTCCAGCTGGACCTGAACTGACACTAGTCCGACACCAGCCGAATACAACACAAAAATAAAAAACATGGTTGAGCACCGACTGCCTGAGTGTCTCAAGCCATACCACCAGAAGACCGACTAACAAACTAGCCTAGAATGTTGTCTTAGTCAGATGCAGAAGGGGTAGTGCCAGATCAAACACCAAGCACTGAGTGAGATATCAGACTGGCAGTCATGTCTCTGAGATATGACTGCACGAAGGTAGACGTGGATGACCAGGAAGCAGCCAAGCAAATGTCTTTCACTGACACATCTCGGCAGAGTGCCATAGAGGAAGAGATGCTCCGAGTGGACTGTGCCCCGAAGCCCACAGTGGCGGGGCGACCTACAGCCTCATAGCTCCTGTAAATCGCATCACAAATCCAATGAGCAAGCCACTGAACATACAAAGGGGGCCCTAGAGTCTGCCCACCATGGCAGATGAACAGTCTGTCTGACTTCCTGAAGGTAGACGTGCGTGCCACATAGGAGCAGAGTGCCCGAATAGGACACAAAGTGTGAAGGCGCTCCTGCTCCATGTCCACGTGAGGGGAGGGGAAAAAAGCATGCAAACGAATTACCCTCGATCAGAACAAGGAAGTGATAACCTTGGGTTGGAATGAAGGATTGGGGCGCAGCTCCACCATTCCCTTGTTGTCACTGACAGACATACAGAAAGGATGCACTGACAAGGCACACAAGTCCCCTGCTCTCTTGGCAGACGCCAGAGCTAGTAGGAGCGCCGTCTTGATGGATAAGAGCTCCAAAGTAACGTGGTCTAGCGGCTCGAAAGGCATGCCCATCAGGCTGTCCAGAACTGTCTGAAGGTCCCATTGGGGAAAACAATGACTGGTAGGGGGTCGAAGTCTGCGGAACCCCAAAAGAAAACATTTAACGAGGGAGTGGCTCCTGGCTGTAAAGAGACCAAATCCATTGTGACCTGCTGTGATAGCCGCTGCAAACACTCCCAAGGTGGATGCAGCATGACAACCATCGAACAGGCCCTGCAGAAAAAGCAGGACATCCTGAATCGAACAAGACCGAGGATTAAGGTTTTTTGACTCACACCAGTCTGCAAACACACGCCAGTGCGTGGAGTAAGCTTTGGAGGTGGAAGAAGCGCGCGCACTTTAAATAGTGGAAACCACTGCAGTTGGGAGACCAAGGTCACTCAGTCTCTCCCGTTCAGCTTCCAGACCATGTGACACTGTCCCAGAATCGGACGAGACTGGATAGCACCCCCTGCTTGCCACAAGGTTGAGGACAGGTCGGGTAAGGGCCAAGGGTCAGCCACTGATAGACGGATTAAGTCCGGGAACCACCTAGCACCTGGACTTTCTGGTGCCATGAGAATCACTGTCAGACATTGCATCCGGATCCTGTGAAGTAGTGGCATCATGAGCCGAAGAGGCGGGAATTATTTTGGTCACTATTTCCATAACTAAAACAAACAAATAACTTTTAACTTTTCACATACTGGGCCTCCAAAGGTCTCTCTGAAACTAAGCCTGTGCCAAGGCTTTGTCCATGAAATGTGAAAATTAAAACTTTGCGATGGGATTAAACCAATACATATGTGGGGTAATGTTAGTATAGCCTGTGCCCAGCTTGTGTAAGGGCTGTGGGGATATCTGCTTTGTCCTGAGAACAATATACTGTTTATTCCAAAATCTTAGTGCTTCTGATATTCCTGCCAAAATTGAGAGCACACGTCTTAATGTACATTAAGAAAATATCAGCTGTTTGCTGTGCTGAATGACCTTAGTGTATTAATTGCAGTAACACACAATCTATATGTTGATATGCCCTTTAATTTATAGGTGAATTAATTTGTGCTTCATATTTGGCTGAATGCGTAATACTGCTGAAATATCCACAGATCTTGTCAGTATTTTAGGCCAAATATTGAGTTTGGATATTTTATATTTGTCAGGAGTTTCATATGTTGATATTGTGAGTTAAATAGTTGATGAACCTGGACATTGTATTTTACCATACAACAAATACTGACCAAATGAATGCAGTGCACATAAATACATTTACGGTACAGTTTCGTACAGCAAATTACCCTCTAAGAAAGTCTATCAAGGGTCTAAAAATGGAAAATAAAGATGCATTGTCCTGACAGCTTCCATAATGTCACTGAAGTGTATTTGAGGTCTGATAGTGACATGGCATCAGCTGTCTCACTGGTACAGTTTCCACAAGCACGGGAAAGTCCAGACTGTAAGAGGGATGGGTCAAGCAGCGGAGATATGGTTTCGCTTTAGTTTACGGTACAGTTTTGTTCTAATGAGCCGCAAATTACCCTGTAATAAGGTGAAACTATGTTAAATACAAGCCAATAATGTCCTGTCATCCTAGCACTCAGTGTATTGTCTGATTATTATAAAAGCTATGTCCGATATATATTGTGTTGTATAAATATCATAGGCCCATAAGCTATGTTGGTAGCATTAAATGTGGCATGTAAATATATTTGGTAGTGCAGTGCCTAATTTGGGTAGCATAATGTCTATTTGTAGTATACTTTGGGTCTAATATTGTATTGTTACACAATTTATAATTTGCCTATAATTTGGTCTAATTAGAATATAATCGTGTTAGTTAACCATCTAATTTGGGACATATTAATTAGTGTACCGTAAAATAAAGTGTGACCGCAAAATGCTGTTCCAAGATTGGAGAGACCTGCTGCAGACAGAGTGAAGGTAATGTGCACTGAGTGCCAGCACTTTCCATAATGTTGTCGGACACTTCTAATAATAATCTGAGCCCGTCAATGCCAAAAACAACACTTTAAGTGGAAGTTTGCCCCATTGGATTTTGTTACAGTCTTGTTTTGCAGTTGCCGGTTATAGTGTTCTCTCTCAACACTGGACCGATTCCAAAACTTTTGCAAATTCGTGGAGAGAAATCGCCCAGGCAGTAGGGAGAGTGGTGGAGGCGTGCAGGTAAAAGTGAAAGTATCTGTGAGGCAGAAAAGACACTCAAACTTTCATTAAACACTCACTAGAAACGGGATCCCTTAATTTTACTCGACCCTTAAAGAGCCCCTCCAGTAGCCTCTTGATGTCAAAATGCTTCCTGAAAAAGAAAGTGACCTATGCAGTTCCCCACCAACCACAGTCTCAGTCAAAATGAGCTTCACCTGTGCACAAGGTGTAACCACACTGCTTTCAATGATTTCAAACACACAATGCAACTCAATCATTGGTTCTCCTGGTAAAATGGGAGTTACAGCTAATTACAGACAGCTGGCACAACCAATCCAAGCCCTGATTAAACCTGCTGCACATGTGAGACTCACTGTGATTGGTGTGATCTGCATATGACACTCTCTTTTAAGGAAGAGTTTTGAAAATGACTGAATGATCATGAGGCCACCAGAGGGGTTCTTGAAAAATTAAGACGTTCTGTGCGTGGATGAAAGGAAAACTAAGGACATATTAAGGGCTTTGTGTTTCATTGTGGTAGTGGGACATTGTGGTGAAGCGCATCCCCTCGCAACAGCCAAATTCTAGTATAACAGAGCCACGTGCGCGTCCGCTGTCCGCGAGCTTGTCGGCAGCTGTCTGCATGCGTGCCCATTTTGAAGTATATCAGACCCTTAAGCAAGAGGAGGCTCCCAAACAAGTTCAAGAATCAAGGTTACAACAGGACATTTCAGAATGGTTAGTTATTAACTTTATGTCACTTCATCATTTCTTTTTGTATGTTTGTACGTTAGCTAAGGTCATATGGTCTTGCTGGCTGTGTTGCTGATGTGATATTTTTTCCTAGGATGGTGAAGGCATGACATACATTTTCTACAGTCTTTCCCTAATCTTATTCATAACCAACTTATGCCTTACCATTGTCATGACTCTAACCTTAACCAATAACCAAAAATGACCACCCAAAATGCCTTTGCCACCCTTTGGAATTAAATGGGTTGTGGACAATCAACTGCTATCTTAGTGACTTGTGTGTATATAGTGTTTATGTACAGGCTATCAAAAACTAGGTTTCTGGCAACGTAAGTCATTAAGCTGTCATTGCCGTTACACCAGTAAAAGTTAAGCTCAAATGTTGTGGGTAACAGACAGTAATGTTTTCTCAAAAGTAGAGTACATTTCAATAGGCCAACCAGGGGGTGTAGGATTGTTTGCCGACACCTTATAACTCATATATGTTTACCAATTATTACACCGTTTAAACATTATGTACTTAACTTTAACAAGGTTATTAAGTTGTTGCATTTTGGTGTCTTATGTCCTTAGTAGGAACAAAGCATTCAAATAAACTACACCTGCAATATTGTGACTTTATAAATCTTTTTCCCAGCACAGGTGTAATTGTGGGAATTGTGCAATAATGCCTACAGAGCTCAAGAATGCCTGCTGCAGGGAGATTCCACAAGTAGTATGAATGCTTGCTGAATAAAATCATAATTATGCAGTCACTATCTTTTCTATTTTCCATGTCACTCACCCATTTCAAATTTACTATGTTACAAGAAGACTACAGCAGCTTCAGAACCAGCTGTCATGCATGGTGGATCATCCTGGCCTCCAACATGTGTAGGGCTGCAACGATTCCTCGAGTAACTCGAGTACCTCGATTACAAAAAATGATCGATGAATTTCCTCTGACTCGAGGCCTCCTTTAATTAAATTTAAAGCTCACTCTTTTTAGAGTGACACAACGTGCTTACGTCACAGGCTATGCATCCCCTGCAAAGCGGGAGAAGACAGTAGCGGACTTTTGGTAACGTGTGTGTAACGAGTTTTGTTGCGAGCCGACAGAATGGCAGACGTAAAGTATTTCTTTGACTGAAGTGATCCTGACTGAACACTGAGTGCTCTGTTCCCACTGACAATGAACCAACATGGCAAGTGAGGCGATTGCACACTACTATTGCAACCCTCCTATAGAGCAGACTATTGGCTTTTACATCTAAAGGGAATAGAGCAGTATGCAATAATTACTGTTCCCTCTATCTTACATTGCTTACTGTTCATCTTTCATGTTTGTCACTTTTAACACAGAAAGCACAGAAAACAGTTTATATAGACTTTACTTTTATTGTCAAAGATTGCCACAGCAAATTCCAACCAACTTTTGAAATAAATTTATTCCATGTACTCAATGTACTACTAAATGTTTAACAATAGGCAAAAATCATATTAAAAAAATGTGTTTACAAAGACCACAAAATTTGTCATCGGTTAAAACAACCTCAACATTGAAGTAAAGACAGGGGATATCGACAGAAGGAATCATTGTCAAATTTGCCAACTACAACATCAGAGACATGGTTTATAAGGCGAAAAAACGACTCAAGGGAACAACACCGAAATTACATATCCTGGAAAGCTTAACTGTGAAGCAGGCAAAACTGCTGGATGACCTGCACAAAAAGTATAAGGACAAACTGGAAGCGAGTTGGACTCAAAACGGACGCTTGTACCTGCTTACCAAAGCAAACCAGAAACACATTCTAAATAAGCTGTCTGATGCCAAAAAGCTGCATCTATAGGTAGGCATGCTATGTATCGCTACCAGGACCTACTACCTCACTTGTTGGCTCTGATCCTGCACTGATGATCGTCATTTGTATTAGTCCTTTTCCAATTTATTGTTAAAGTTGGATTTATAGATTTGTGTGGGAGGGTATTTACACTGGATGTGCGTGTGTGTGCACGTGCATGTGTGTGAGCGGCTGTGAGTGACTATTGCGTGAAGTGTTGTTGATTGACAGGTTAGCATAGGACAGACAGAATAACTTGAAATAGATTGGCATTACTGACGGGTAGATTTTAATTCTTGTTTAGGAATCCAATGAAATTAAAAATGATTCAAGTAATCAGACATCAGATATCAGATTTTCTTTTTACAAGGTTGTATGGTCTTCGACAAAATAACTCATGACAGTAATCCTGAAGTACTTGAGCAATGTTGCTTTGAAAAACTCAACTGTAAGTGTATTACACCTGAAAATCTAACAGCATTTGATAACTTTCCTTTCTCATTGTTACACCTAAACACCAGAAGCCTAGTAAAGCACTATGATGATTTACTTTCTCTGCTGGCCAGTATCGACCATAAGTTTAATATTATTGGTTGTAGCGAAACATGGATAAACGAAAGGGCATCTATAAACACACTCAACCTGGATGGCTATGTACTATAGAACAAAAACAGAATAGGGAGACCAGGTGGGGGTGTGTGCGTATATGCAAATGTACAACATTCTGTTACTGTCCGGGATGATCTGTATATTGATGATGGACTATCAGATTCCATATTTCTAGAATTAAATGTAGAGAAGAAAAAATTATAATTATAGGAGTAATCTATCGACCTCCAGATTCAGATGTCAATGGCTTTATGATTAAATTAGAGTTCAAGTTCAAGTTCAAGTTTATTTAGAGCCCAAAATCACTGTTTACAGTCTCAAAGGGCTTTACAGGCCCACAGTTTACAGGAAACAAAACAGGACGACACCCCCTGACTTAACCCTCATAACGGGCTAGAAACAAACTCCCCAAAAAACCCAAGGTAGGGAAAA
>OMKZ01054160.1:0-12995 GCA_900302535.1 Neoniphon sammara
GGTGAGGAAGGGGTTTCGAGAGAGTTATGTTGACCGCTGTGGACCCCTGGGAGTTCACCTGTGCACCAAATACAGGTGACTGTGCATTACACCCTCCTAATCTCAAACAGTGTTGAAATTGAAATAATTCCCAACATTTATTTTAATGTGATGGATGTATTTCCAGGATAAACCAGGCGCGGGTGTACCTCCAGGCCTACAGGGTTGGCTACAAAATCCAGTGTCCACAGAAAAAGGGGAGATGAATGAGACTGTCAAGACCTTTTATGTCGCTCCACTGGCCACGGCACACAGCCTGTTCAGATGGCTGCTGAAACTCATTGGTGAGATCGATTCAAAGGAAATCCTTGACTTTTTAAAATTTTAGTGGAATACACTTCTTCACCAGACATTGTGTGTCATGTGGGAATGAGTTCCTACATTTACTTAATTTGCTAGATTTAGACTCACGTTCCCCCTGGGTTTCACTGAGGAATGGTTATCATGCTTATAAGAAATTTCAATAAAAAGCTGAGCGACAAACATTTTTAACATAATTTGACCAGTAAGTGTCTGGTGAAGACAAAAAGTCGACTAAAATTTAAAATGTCAAAAGTGTTTCTTAAAGACAGGCTCCTATGTCGAAGTGAAAATAGACTTGATTGTACCATCAAGGCTGTTAAATTAGTCTGTGACTAACTGAGCTGACATGGACATTTGTCTTTAAAGTCTGGGCTGTACGTTATCGCACACAGTTTACATTCCATGAGATCTACCCCTCTAAAGTGAAATGGTCAGTGAATTTATTTGTAATGTTTCTATATGGCAGCTGAAGAATATTAAATGCAACTTTTAACGTTAAACAAAATGGCCTCTTAATACACTGAGTGTTTTTATAGCCTATGAACACTATATGAGGGCTGATGTCTAAACATGATGACAATAACAAAGAATTGGGATGTTCAGCAATTTTCTTCTCAGGAGTTTGTAGTCACAAAGCTGGGACTCGTTTTGAGGTGTCTGGGGTGCTGTATTTAATATATAATGCACTGACATTTTATTATAGTTCCATTTTATTCAATTTTAAAACCCATCCAGTGGTTGATGTCTTCGATTACTTTCTTAAAAGTACCATAGAGTTACTTTGTTATCATTACTGTGTAATGTTTGCCAGGATAGCACGATCTCAAACACAACTTATGTAAACACACAAAACCTGCACCTGTGGCTACTTACTAACCTTTCAATTATTATCTGAGTTCTGGCTGACATAACAGAACTGTGCTGCATATATTACACAACTTAATGGCCTGCATATAAAATACTAAAGAGATTATGAAGCATCAGGTTACACAACTTATAACATTTTGTTCTACCATGTAGAATTCCCACACAGCAGCCAATCGATCGGTGGACCGTTAGCATGTATGTGCAGGGCGTCGGTGCACAGTATGCAGTGTCTGCCCTGCATCCCATACAGGGAGGTCCATGGCCTTGCTTTCATTGACTTATGTAAAACTACATTACATAAGCAGGTCAAAGAGTTCTTCCCAGCCCTCCCTTCCTGACATTTTTGGATCCGTAAAAAGGGAAAAGTAACATTTTTTTCTTCATTCCCCTTCAAATAAGCAACAAAGACACTAAGTATTTTTTTTATTATTTTACAAAAAACATTTTCCTTTTTCAAATTGGAGCTACATAAATATAATAATTCTGTATTACAATGAAGTGCAAATTTATAAACACTGATAAACCCAATCTAAGTCAAAACGTAGTCTGATGTACAATGTTTTGTTTGCTTGTGTTGATGTTGTGTCAGTGCTCATCCTATCAAAGAATAGAATCTTGTTGAATATTCGATGCTACAACTTAATATGACATGATATGGAAAAGGTGTCTGCCTACCAATGCTGATGCCAATTCCTCTAATATAGATTTGTAGGGTCATGATCTTTTAACTCTTACAGGCAAACCAAATGACTTTTGAATGTATTTACTTCAATTACAACAAAAAAAGAAAAAAAAAACACTTGTAGTTTGCATGCATTTCAAACACTTCATGTTTGACACTGAAATGCTATAGAACCAATAATACGTGCATTTTTCCATGAGTTGAATTTTTCAAAGTAACTGAGGGTCAAAGGCCATATGAGCAATGGAAAGGTCATATATGATTTTATATTACTGTTTAATAGTAACCATATGCATATCTCTTACCAATTCACTGATATGGCCATTATAAATATTCCCTATGTACTAACATTGGGCCAAAACTTCAAACTTACCCTGTGACCTTGACCTTTGACTGACTCTTCTCAAAATTGAATCACTTCTTCCTGTCCTGAAATTCCACCAACTTATAAATTGTACAAATTGGATCAAAACTGAGTTATGCTGCATACACACACACGCACACGCACACACACAAACACACAGAAAGGACCAAAAATAATGCCCTGAAAATGTCTACTTTTGATAGAATATAAAAGCCAAATTCAAAGGAATGCCCCTTTAAATGACTGAATTAAATTTCTCCCCTAGTCACTTGAGTAAATCTGACCAACCCTCTAGATTAGCTGTTGAAATTTCTTTGTGACAGCTCAGTGAAACAACGCTTATTGAATTTCTCTGTTTTTATTTTTGTGACACATACTGTGTATCTTTTCAAGATGTGCCATTATACCTTGCCAAAAACTATAAAGTAAGACAAATCTTCAAAATATTGTCAAAATTTTGTTATATATAAGTCTCTGAAAGAAATGCAACTAGAACATTGTTTGTCCTTGTTGCATCTTTTGGGTTATTGGCATGAAAAGTTAATCAACCCTTCCTTGTGTCATGACCAATCCCTCTACAAAGTTTCATACAAATGTGCTCAGACCTTTTTTAAATATCTTTGTCACAGACAAGACACGCCCACAGCCACTCGCCCGTGTAGCTGATTGACGTGAAACATAAACAACCCTTCCTTGAATCATGACTAATCTATTCTACAAAGTTTCATGTAAATCCATTGAGAACCTTTTGAGATCATTGTCACAGACAGAAAATGACAGGTAATAAGAGGGGGAAAAGATTGTACTATTGTAAGGAAGGCACTTGACGTAGGTTGGCACAGATTTCATACTGGACAGGTGCCAGAGTGACACCAACGCGGTAATCCAAGACAGGCTTCACACCAGCAGGCATGGAGAAGGTGAACCGCTGCATGAGCGAGGTGAAGAAGAGGAACAGCTCCATCCTGGCCAGGTTCTCCCCCAGACACACTCGTTTACCTGAGAGAATATCAGAAATCTAAGTAAAGGTTTACATGGCCCAGTAATCAGGTCTGTCCAACAGAAATCCAGCTGTGTGAAACAGGTTTCTCTTAACACTGTAACCAATTATGGAAACTGGGTTTCTCACTTACATGGAATTTCTGAAATCAGATAACAGCTGTATTTTGGGAATAACCCGATTACTCAAGTGCATGTAAAGTCACTGAATTCATCTTATATTACTTATGCAAAGCTTCTCACCAGCAGAGAAAGGGAGGAAAGCAGCTCGCTTCACAAACTTGCCCTCCTCATTTAGAAAGTGTCCTGGGTTAAAGGTAAATGGTGTCTCCCACTCCTTATTGTCGAACAGCACCGAGGTCAAATTGGGAATTATTATGACACCCTGTTGATCACATTGCCATGACAACTCATTCAGGAGCAACACATTATGTTACAGAAAAATCCCACATGCATACATCCTATTTTTTACAGTGGTACACAGTCCATTATTAGAGAAATGACCTTTGGGATTGTGTAGCCTCCCAGCTGAACATCATTGTTAGTGATATGAGGCAGACTGAGAGGAACGATGTTGCCCATCCTCTGGATCTCATGGATGACAGCATCAGTATAGGGAAGATTAGCACGGTCCTCCATGGATGGCTGTCTGGACTGTCCAATCACTCTGTCTATCTCAGCCTGGACCTTTTCTATTAAAAAGGAGAGGGAAAGAAGAAATGGGAAAGCATGTTCTCTTTTAATAAATAGGCTACTGAACAAGCATGACAGAGGTTTGTAGTCATCTTAATTCAGTTCCCACCCTGAATCTCGGGGTACTTTGCCATGTAGAGGAAGGCCCAGCGCAGGGTGGTAGACGTGGTCTCAGAGCCAGCCACAAACAGTTCCACGGCACAAATCACCAGGTTATCCTCATAAAAAGTTGCCTCAGCTTCAGCATCCCCTTTGCTCTGATGGTAAAAATTCCAAAAACACAGCTTGGCATATTGTTCAACACAATAATTACAATAGTGCTAATTGTAAAGCACTGCTAATGCTACTAATGTGTCAGTAAGGGTTATTTTTGTCTAAAGGTTTTGCAGAGCATGTAAAATGTCATGTAAAATGACTGAAGATCTGTAAGAATGATACCAAAGCACAGCTGAACTATATTTTTAAACTTCCAATAAAACATTAATACGTGTTCTGTACATACACTTGCTCTCATACATTGAGGAAATGAGTCATTTGTCCACCTACCTTCTGAATCTCATTCAGGTAACAGTCAATATAGTCTCTGGGTTCAGAGGGGTCCCAGTCTTCCTTGTGCTTAGCGATCTCCAGTTTGATCAGGTCCATCATGCCATGATAAACCATACGGATGGTGTGGTGCGGCCCTGGCAGGCGCCTCATCAGCACAGGAAATGAGTTGTACAGCTGCACAGATAAGAAGACTGTAACCAAAACTGTGGGCCAAGAGCAAGTTCACTTCTATAAAAAATCTATTGGTGATAGTCCATCACATCAAAGGATCAATGAATATTCATTACATAATCACATAAAGTACATACAGTACAACCAACTGCATGAAAGATACACTGTGACAAATATGAAGCTAGAACGGTATACAGCATTAAAATATGAACAATGTGGAAATACAATACCTGTGCCCAGATAGAGGCTTCAACCTGGATACCTTTGTCCAACAACTTCATCAGTTTTATGAAGGTGACATCACCGTACTCAAAGCGATGACCAAAGACCAGGGAGCAGATGATGTTGGAGACAGCATTGTTGGTGATTATGTGTGGATTAAAGGGTTTTCCTGAGCAGTCAAATACATAATCAGCAGAGGGAGATTCATCCTACAAGATCCTACAACCTACAAGATTCCAGATCATTTCAACATTTTGGAAAAGCTGGTGTTTTTGTAGTCGCTCTTTACCTTTAAGATCAGCAATTTCTTTGGACAAATACATAAATTCATCCACTATGGCAGACTCCAGGGATTTCTTGCCAACTCCAAAGTATTTGAGGGTGAAGAGAGCAAAGCGCCTTTGCTGTTTCCACATATGTCCATTCGTAACAATGATACCTGATGAGAAAAATGATCATCACTAAAATTTAGATTAAGTAAAGACAGGGAAGACCCTAACCCTACTTCCACTCATATTCTATTGTTAGGCCCATGTTTTATTTTTAGAGTAATCTATAAATCAAGAGCAAGTTTCTTCCAGCTCTACCCTTGCAGGCACACCTGATCCAATTATGGGTCACACACTTTTCATGCATGCCCTGTTCAGGTAGATCTGTTTCAACCAATCAGCATCAATTGGATCAGGTGTGCAAGAGTAGACTAGACGTGACACAAAACTTGCAGGGCAGATGATACTTTGGACTGGGTTGCAAACCACCAAACTAAATAATTAGCAAGTAAAAGAGATGTAATAACAAGTTGAGTAACTGGTAATTACTCAGAAATATGAGTACCAAAAAAAGGGTGCTTATATTTGTAATTGCAGATAGTTTTTACATTGTTGTTTTCAGTCATTACTACATAATTAATGATGTGAAATTTGAAGGATTAGCAGAATGATTCCTCACCCTGATTGGGGGCCACATCGTCCTGGAGAGGCAGTACTGGGCGGTCTACCAGGCTGTGTCCCTTGGTCAGCAGAGCTTCTTTCAGGGTGCTGAGGCCATTCAACACCACCATCCACGTCTGGCCCATTCTCAGGCTGTACACGTCTCCATATTTCTCTGCAAACTGCGTGGAGAAGAATATGAGACATTTGAGGCAAAAGGTTATGACTTACACTTGGGTGATAAAGTCAGTGAACAATTTATATAAATGACATTTTTTAGCAGCCTCAAAGCAATTTTTCCAGTTAACAAGAGTTCTCTCTCTCTCTCTCTCTCTCTCTCTCTCTCTCTCTCTCTCTGTAACAGTTGGAGTTGATTGGAGTGTTGACTGGAGTGCTGTTTACTCTGAAGCTTATACTGCCCTAGTTTCATTTCTTCAAAACAATCAAACAAACAAAAAGTTCAATTAACTTTGACAGGTGTGGGCTTAATGCTGGCATAGTGTTGTTTCTACAATCTCAAAGTTAAATAGGCCGTTTTGCTGTGCAATATAGGCTACATTCAGTTGCCTGCAAACTAATTTGAAAAGTGAATGTTAAACATATCACATCCCATAGGTGTAGTTTTACGCACAGCTCCTCATTTCATCATACATTATCTTTAGGCGTAAAACGATAAAAAACACTACATGTCGGTGTAAGCTGGGTACTGAAATTTTTTACTGAAAATTTTTATTAATTTAAGTTAGTAAATTCTACTCTCTATTTCATGCATTATTCTTCATCTGTAGAGGTCTTGGGCCTACCTCAGTCAGACTCTCATGGGTTTTACTGAAGTCAACTGAGAAAATGTTCCCCACAATAGGTAACGCCCAGGGTCCGGGAGGGAAACTGTTTGGCCGACGGTTCTTGACATAATCTGCGACCACCAAGAAGACCACGGAGAAGAGGAGCAGACTCTGAACATCCACCCAGCGCCACACATGAGCCGAGTCCTGATCCATTCGTACAACAGAAGCCCTTGCCTTTAGATCCACTGTACACCTGTATGTAAGGTTTCCAATGAAAATTTGTCTGGTTTTATTTTGCCTCAGTCCACATCAGGAAAGGCATTCGTCCAGATAGTGGGCAATAAAAAGACCTTTATCCATCTCCGCGAAACACTACCGCTTTCACGCCAGAATCTGAACTATGACTATATCGACCTTATCAAAGTGACTCCAACTGGGGGAGGGGCGTCGTTCTTTTTAGCAGAGATTTTCCATGTAAAAGTATTTACATTGCACAAGTATTTACAGTGAATTGATATTAAACGCCCAGGAACTAAAGGAAAAAACGCATGTCGTATTACTTATATCTTGCATTAACTCGTAAAACTATGTACTATTTAAAACTAAGGCAGTCAGTGCTTCAAGTTTGTAATAATAATAATAATAATAATAATAACGATGATGATGATGATGATGATGATGATAATAATAATAATAATAATAATAACAACAACAACAACAACAACAATAATCATCATCATCATCATCATCATCATCATCATCATCATTTTGAAATGAAATTGAATGCAAACCTCTCTCAGTGGTGCAGCTGGTATCAGAAGAGTAAAAATCATATTTCTTCTGATGCACAAAGCCCAAGTAGGCTGGTCCGCTTCAAAATGATATTTCTTTCTATCTATCTATCTATCTATCTATCTATCTATCTATCTATCTATCTATCTATCCAAAAGATAATTAATGACAGAACAAACACCTAAATGGACAGCTATAGAAGGAAAACCTCGGTCAGTATCCTTAGATCCTGTCTCGAGTGGCGGTTCTGGATCATTTGGTGCCCTTGGTGCCCCCTCACCCCCCACCCAAAGCCACAACAGCAGTTATGTTGTACCATGCTGCATAATACACAACTTTTATTGAATAAAACACACAGATTAATTAAAAAAGGTGCACACAGTAACTTACCCAAATACAAATACTGGTTATAATTACAAAATTAGTACAAAAATTATAACGGCATTGAGGTAGCAACTTTTTTTTTTTTTTTGACAACAGCAACAAAGGTTGCTAGTTCTTAAAGGCCTTTCCCATTACTACTGACGTGGGATGGCACAGATTTCATACGGAACTGGTGCCAGAGTCAGCCCATAGCGATACTCAAGTAAAGACTTCATGCCAGCAGGCATGGAGAAGGTGAACCGCTGCATGAAGGAGGTGAAGAAGAGGAAAAGCTCCATCCTGGCCAGGTTCTCCCCAAGACACACTCGTTTACCTGCACCAACAAAAAAAAAAAAAAATCTCTCTCAGTGGAAGAAATAAACTGAATGTTCTTTGATCCCACACAATTTAATTTTTTGTATTTTGTTGCTTCTCACCAGCAGAGAAAGGGAGGAAAGCAGCTCGCTTCACAAACTTGCCCTCCTCACTTAGAAAGTGTCCGGGGTTGAAGGTAAATGGTGTCTCCCACTCCTTCTTGTCGAACAGCACCGAGGTCAAATTGGGAATTATTACAACACCCTGATAATCAGATCAGATTACAGTCAAAATTCATTAAAAATAAAAATGTGAAGTGCATGTTAATCCTTAGTCATACATTATATATAGCTTTTACAGCACGACATATAGTACATTGCTTGAATAATAACCTTTGGCACTGTGTAGCCTCCCAGCTGGATATCCCTGTTAGTGATATGAGGCAGACTGAGAGGAACGATGTTGGCCATCCTCTGGATCTCATGGAGGACAGCATCAGTATAAGGAAGATTAGCACGGTCCATCATGGATGGCTGTCTGGACTGTCCAATCACTCTGTCTATCTCAGCCTGGACCTTTTCTATTAAACAGGACAGGGACAGATAAGAAAAACATATTTCTTCAAGTGACTTTCAGATTACAAACATACAGAATAACTTTCTTGGACAGCATGAACAGTGCCATGTTGGATATCAGCCACTAACAAGTAGCCAACTCCATTTTTCTCTCTGCCAATTTGCAGCACTAAATCAGTCCAGAGGATCTCTCTGTTTTTTTACTAGTCACATTTTTTTGTTTCACAGAGTTTAACATATGTCCATGGTCCTAGGGTTTGCACCATATTAGTAAGCATGGAGTAAAAATAATTACATAATCTGTCTAGGTTTGCTTTTCAGCCTGTCCTCATTACTAAATTTGCCAATAATCCAAACACAATTAAACTTTACACAATAATGAACTGATGAGAAGAGATTATTCTTGTTTGGTGATGGCAGTAGGCTGAGGAGTTACTGTAACAAGAGTGAGCAGAGGGAAACTGAAACTGACAATTACAAGTGTTAAATTTCTTCTGATAGGTGTAGATCACTGATCTATAATATACTCTGGATGGCTAGTACATGCTGTACTATGGTTGAAGTCACCGGGAGTGACTTCCCACACAAATGTGAAGATGCATACAGTTGAAAAAACACGTTCACTAAAGTGAGTGGGAGAACAATCCACAGAAAAAAGCTTGATATTCATGTTTACTGATATGACATTATTGTGGGCTTAAATAATCTGTGTCATTAATCTGTGAACAACCTAAGCCATTTTAACTAATTTACTTAACTGCTGCATATAGATATTTTAAAATGGTTGTCAAAATTTTATTATCTATCAATATTTGTGCTGTCATCTGATTAAAGTTGCAGATTTTCTAAATCTTTTATGAACAATCTTTCCTTCTAGCATAGTGTAAATTTATTAGCAATGACGTCATTTACTACTACTAGATCTCTATAATGCCAATGATATAAACTAAAAGAGAGCAATTTATTCATCATTTTACAAATATGGCTTGCTTCCTGATTCTATGTAGTGACTGGAATAACAAGCATCTCCAGTCTGTTAATAATGGTAAAAAAAAAATGCAGCTTCTATTTTGTTTCTTTCTTCCAGTAAGACTCACAGCTGATAGAATGGGAAATTGTTTAAAGGAGAAAACTTCAAGTAAGGTTGATACAGCTAGAGATTACAGATTTAGTAATTATAGCACCTCTGTTATAAAGTGTTACAAATTCAGATGTACCCATATGGCATCGCTTCACTTTTTAAGATACCATCAGAAATCAAGTTTTTATTATAGAGCAGTGATGTAGGCTTATACACTGATGTAGCATTGATTTTTGCATACTCTGTTAAAGTAACACTGACAGATTTGCTGTGTGGTTAACCCTTTGCATGCTGTTGACTAAGGCCAAACAGCTCGGCCTGTTCAGTCTTCCCACCTTGAATCTCAGGGTACTTCGCCATGTAGAGGAAGGCCCAGCGCAGAGTGGTGGATGTGGTCTCAGAGCCAGCCACAAACAGATCCAAAACACAAATCACCAGATTATCCTCATCAAAAGAGGACTCAGCATCTGCCTTTTTCTGAGAAAACAAGCAAAATTTCTTTTTTGCCTGATCCAGAGGATGGCATTGCAAGTAACCTAAATTTATTTTTACTCATGCTTTATACAAAGTTTAATTTTACTTTCAGACAGTAATTGAAGCTTTCTTTTGCTAGTCACCGTCTGAATCTCTGTCAGGTAGCAGTCGATGTAGTCTCTTGGCTCTGCAGGGTTCCAGTCCTCTTTGTGCTCTTTAAGCTCTGCTCTGATCAAGTCCTTCACTTCGTCCCAGACGCGCTGGAGTGTCTGATGTGGCCCCGGCAAACATCTCATCAGCCAAGGGAATGAGTTGTAGAGCTTCAAAAGTGCATATTAACACCACAATGCTGAGACATTTCACAAAGCAGGATACAACTGTTTCTCAGGTATTTGCCGTAAATTACTTAAATATCAGATTATTTGTAGTGTGTCTATTTATCAATCAGCTTTCATGCATCATGCACATTTCCCATAATATCAAATAACATTGTCCAATGATCATGAGCTGGGTAAGGTATGTAGGTACTTGCCTGTGCCCAAAGAGAAGCTTCAATCTGGAGCGCTCTGTCAAACTTCTTAATGAGTTTTATGAACCTCTCGTCCCCGTACTCAAAGCGATGACCAAAAACAAGGGAGCAGATGATGTTGGCCACAGCATTGTTGATGAGTAAGTGGGGATTAAAGGGCTTACCTTGACAGTTAAACAGACAGTTATATGTAAATGGTGTGTCTTTTTATTGCAATTGTGTCACTTTTCATTCACTGTTTACCTTTGTGGTCAGCGATGTCTTTAGCAGAATATGTAAATTCATCCAAGATGGCATGTTCCAGAGATTTCTTGCCAACTCCAAAGTATTTGAGGATAGAAAGTGCAAAGCGCCTCTGCTGCTTCCACATATGCCCATTACTCATAATTACACCTGATGGGAAATATTCATGTGATGAACAGACATGTCAAAGGTAGAAAAAAAAGGCACTCAGTAGTGCGCAGACCTGCACTAAGGTCACAGCTTCTGTTTGTGTGAAGCCCTGCCCCCTTTCAGCAACTCTGTTGTCACAGGACACACCCCTTTCATCTTATCAGTGAAGAAAGTTGATCAGTGTCACCTCGACACCTTACCACCAAGTTTCATGCAAATCTGTCCCATACTTTTTGAGTTATCCTGCTGGCAGATGGGTAGATGGACAGGGGCGATCACATAACCTCCTCCCAGAGGTATTATACATTAAATGTACAAAATATTAGGGACTTTTGCTCTTTTCATTAAGTGCACAGATGAAATGAATCCAGTTTAAAGCCATTTGCACTCTGTGATTTTCCTGTACCAATCATTGTAGCAGACTTTACAAAAGAACCCAAATGCAGACATAAGACTGGCAGAACTTACTTGATGAATGAGGCAGATTCTTTAAAGGATCAGACAAGCAGGTTGGACTGGCTGGTAGACTGAGGTAGCGAACAGGCAGACGGAGACTAGTAATACTAGCAAGCACAGACTGAAAAATTCAAACTAGCAATGATTCTAGCAGAAAGCATGTTGTAAGTACAAAATAGTGATAAATAGATGGAGATCAGCTGCAAAGCCACATGCAGAATCAGCTCAGCCGCTTCCTGCAATTTGTGACCTGAACTACCTGTAACAATTCTCAAAGGTGGCGACGTAGATAAAAAGAGGCAGACAAGTCTGAGAAAGGTTTTTAAGCTTTGAGATGACTGAGATGTGGATTGTGCAAAAATCCATATCTGTAAGGTGTCTAATATTTAATGCATTCAGTGCACATGACTATATGTGCACTGATTTATTAATATGTTTTGAGGTGTTCTTGAAAACTATTTCAAAACAAAAGTGGGCATATATGACATAAATATATCTTTAGCAACAGGCTCAAATATTTCCCCAAATTTGTCTGTTCCGTGCCAAAAATTGTTTATTTTAGCAAAGGAAGGGTTTGAATTTTTTTGAAAATGAGAACATAACATATATTCACTCCACAAAATATATATTCAGTGTTATTACTCACAATTGTTAACACTGTTAACAATTGTTAAGATTAGCCTCTATATAGATGATAAATCCTCTCACCCTGGCTGCTAGATATTTTCTCCTGAAGAGGAAGTATTGGGCGGTCTGTAACGCTGTCTCCCTGGGTTACAAGAGCTTCTTTCAAGATCTGAAAACCATTCAACACCACCATCCATGTCTGTCCCATTCTCATGCTGTAGACATTTCCATATCTGTCTGCCAACTGTAAAGAAGGTTTGAGAGAGGAGCAACAGCATAATTCCCACATATTCAAGGTGTGGGTATGTGAATGGTGAAGCAGCAAAAGTTCATGGTCAAGGTAGTTACAGGCATAATGGTGTACAGCCAGGAGAGGAAAAAAGTTATCATCGAAAGGTGGTATAAATTACATAAAAGACCTTGGATAATGCATAAGAAGAATTGGATGTTGTAATATCAAAAATATGTGCACATTCAATCAACAGACACAATTTTATAATTTTACATCTAACCTCTGATGTTCTACCTGAGTCAGGTTCTCGTGGGTCCTGTTATAGTCCACAGTGAATATGTTCCCCACAAACGGTAATGCCCAGGGTCCAGGAGGGAAGCTGCTGGGCCGACGGTTCTTGACATAATCTGCTATGAGGAAGAAGACCACTGTGAAGAGGAGCAAACTCTGGATGTTCACCCAGTGAACAGAGGATCCAAAAACAGAAGACACTGAATCCATTTTGCAAACAAGAGCTCCTGCAGCCCAGTCCCTTTGAATGAAGAGTGTTTT
>OMKZ01054162.1:0-15255 GCA_900302535.1 Neoniphon sammara
GAGAACAGACAAAAAAGTATGAGAATGATGAGGAACGATGCAGGTGAAAAGGGTGAAAACACACAAATGTGACTATTTGGCTACTAGTCAAGTAAAATTACTTTTACAAATTACAAACTAGTCTCATTTCGGGGTGTGGCGCTATGACACTGTTTTAACTAGCAGTCTGTTTTGTGCAAACTGAGATCACTGAGAAGATGACATGAGAACTAATCCATAGTTCTCAGGTCCGTCAGCATTTCAAAAAGGCAAAAAATGGATTAATAGGCCACACCTATTTCTATATGGAATTTTTTTAAATATCCAGTTGCGTCTGCTGTGTGTGTGTGTGTGTGTGTGTGTGTGTGTGTAACAAACTGGAGATGTGTGTATAATACCGCTGTCGCTATACTGAAACTTCAGTGCTGTTTAAATACCACTGGCAGTGATTTAATTTGACATTTTAGCGACGTTCAATACCAAATGTGCTCAGAAAGCTGAAATGGCATTTCAACATAACTTCTAGCGATCAGCGCAAAACTAAATGTTGTCAAACACCTGAAAACATGTCAGGAGTGTCAAACGCTCCACCAAGTTTTAAATTGAACGGCTTGATAAAACTGGTGACAAGAATGAAATATGAACTGTTTGGCTTACTGGGCTGGGGAAGCTTGACATCCAAATGACTTGAAAACCCATGTTGTAAATATGTCCAATTCCAAGTGATATATGTTCTAAGTAGAACTGAATATTCATGAAGCTATTTAACTTACTGCTATCAATGCTTAATTTAGGACACTTTCCATGATAGGTTTGGCAAGAATTGAGTTCAGTGGTTCTCTGGCACTGCAACATTTCTTCAAGTTTACAGTTGTATTATTATCAATTTGTTTTAGATATGAAACTTCGTATTGCTAGTGGAGTTAAAAATTCTGTTCTGACAGCACTGCATACCCAGTAGTAACTGTGTGTGTGTGTGTGTGTGTGTGTATACCCAGCTGCAGATGTACCCGGTTTATGGTGTACATACCCAGTTGGAGTTGTGTGTATACCCCACTGCAGGTGTGTATACACCCAGTTGTAGGTGCCTATATATACCCAGTTAGATGTGTGAATAAACCCAATTGGAGGAGTGTGTATATACCCACTTTACGGTGTGTGTGTGTGTGTGTGTATAACTAGTTGTAGGTGTGTATACCCAGTTTATGGTGTGTACATATATCCAGTTGTAGGTGTGTAGAGCCAGTTGGAGGTGTGTGTATACCTCATTCTAGGTGTGTATATACCCAGTTGCTGGTGTGTATACCAAGTTGGTGGTGTGTGTGTGCCCAGTTGGTGGTGTGTGTGTGTATACCCAGTTGGATGTGTGTGTATACTCAGTTGGAGGTGTGTATACCCAGTGGGTGGTGTGTGTATACCCTTTTGGTGATGTGTGTATGCCCAGTTGGATGTGTGTGTATACCCAGTGGGTGGTGTGTGTATGCCCAGGTACAGGTGTATTCCTGTACCTGTGTGTATAGGCCTCACCTTGGCCCTGGCCAGCAGCTCGGCGATGAGCCGTATGGACTCCAGGTTGCGCTGGGCCAGCAGCAGCCTCCTCTCCTCCATGGCGATCTTCATCTGCAGCTTCTTCTGCTCCTCCTCCTGCCGCCGCTTCACCCTCTTCAGGTTCCTCCTCTCCTCTCTCTCCCGCAGCTTCTGCTCCCGCTTCCGCAGGCGCTCCTCCTTCCTCCGCTCCTTTTCCTCCTCCTCCTGCTCCTTCTGCTTCCTGAAAGAAAAACACAAGTTTCACAGTGTGGTTGCAGTCAGTATTACAGCAGGCACTGGATTTATAGGTATTTATAGGTAAACTGGTATTATAATTTTTAAAGTGATAACATGGCCTATTGATCAGACCTAAGAATGGGGAAGATGGGCACACAATGTCAGATGGAGAAGCCCTGCTCATATTAATTCAACCCACAAACAAAGTTCCTCTGTAACAGAAAACACGGGAGGACCTCAGCAGAAGAAGACCAGAGTTTGCAGCTCTGTTCATGAGAAATGAGCTGCCTCTTCCTGCCTCTGCCTCCTGTCATACCTCTCCTCCTCCTTGCGTCGCTCCTCCTCCTCTCTCTCCCGCCGTTTCTGCTCCTCCCTCTGCCTCTCCAGCTCCTGCAGCTTCAGCCTCTCCTGGTTCCTCCTCTTCAGCGCCGAATCACTCAGGTGCTTACTGGTGTCAAAGGTCACCTGATATATACACAGACAGACAGCAAGAGCTTTATTGTCATTGCTTGGGTCAATGGAATTACTGCTAAAAACACACATGCCAACGCAGAGACAGATACATCCAAACAGTATTTTGGTGATGTGAGATTAATCAGTAATCCCATTAATTACTCCATTAAGTAATGAGATGAATTAGTCAGTCCACACTGTGTCCAGTCAGGTGTGTACACTCTCAGATCAGATCTAGACTTCATAGCAATCTGATCTCGAAATCCATATTGTGCACTGACTTGCTCGCATTCCTATTGGACATAAATCCGCCACAATCTGGATATTGCAGGCAGCGTCAAAACTGAGACCCTGACTGACACTGTGTCCCATCAGCTTCTGCATTCTGTGTGTGCTACAATCAAATATCCGCTGAGAAAAACAAGGCACAGGGTGTATCAGAGAAGGGAAAAAAACATATTAAAATCCTTATTCAAAAGTTACTGAGCCACTGAGCTCAGTGGCGATGAGCTCCCACCAGTAGCTATGCTCCCAAATTATATTTGTCTCTCCTCAGGGACCATGACAGTGCTAAGGTATGTGACATTTTGTGCTGCACTTTCCTCAACAACTGCCAGCTGTTTTTGTTGTATTTTATTTTAATACTGCACAGATAAAACAACCTCTCATCTGACCTCTGAGCTCTTATACAAGAGTCATGTGTGGCCAAATCAGATCCCACAGTTTGGATTGCTGAAGTCCCACTGCTAAGGCAGGTGTAACCACAGTCACAGTAACATTAGTAGACAAATGTTGAAGTATATCAGAAGCACAGAGAACCTCTGCTTATACAACAATGTGGCCTGTTACAGAACGTCAGATTATGTGTTGTCTCGTCACCATAAAAAGATGCAGTTATATACATATACATACGTGGGAGACCATGTAAAAATAAAATAAATAGATGAAGAACCCGGAGGCATGTTCTCCCTTTCTGAGCCATCAATTAAATTCATTTTCACATGAGAGGAGGGTTGTGGGAGTTGTGTGAAAAATCGCATCTGTAATAGGTGAAGATTTATAGTTTAAGTAAAATTTTCACAATAAACAAAACTTTTATGTCCTTGTATTAATCAGATGCTTCGCAGTAAAGAACAGACATGATTGGCAGAGAAAATGATTTTACCACAGCGTGATGCAGTTGGATGCCGTTCAGGTTTAGAGGAGTGACATGGTTTGATCGTGTGTACTGATGATTTGCCTCCTGATTCCCAGAACAGGAACAGACACCCTTACATCAACTGATGGCTGTGTTATTTGGGTCAGTGCCTCCCATCATTATCTAGGCCAGGGAGCACTGTGCATGTGAAGGAAAATCTTGGGAGAGATTACAGGATGCTTTCTCTTACTGCAGTGTAATTAAACAAGAGAAGCAGCTCATCTCCGTTTCCCCCCTGCTCTCTTTCATTTGCAGCCTCCTCCCTCCACTTAGATTTCACAATGAGGCTTTATTCTGTGGATTAAGGGACCGGGCTCTCCACCTCCCCTCATGATCCCGGGAATGATGATGTTGCAGCCTTGATTCTCATTTCACTAAAAGGTCTTAAAGCCGCAACGTTGTGCTAAAGAAGGCAATCTCACTATTAAAGCCGGCCTGGAGAACATATGCTATCTCACGCAGATATGGGCCAACCCTTCACCCATAACGTGGACTCATACAGATCGTGTCAGGTTGTCAAATGAAGAAATAAAATGTTCACCCATTATTTGGTTAAAGCGGCTTTGCCTTCCCACAGTTTGCTCAGTGACGGCTCCTCCATTCAGCTCTCTGCGTCTCTCATTCCCAGAGAGTTAAAGAGCTGCACAGCAATTAAAAATAACCCGATTTTCTCTTTGTTACAGCTGTGGTAATCAGACTCTTGGTTAGTGGAGAATAATACAGTGGAAACCAAAAGAGAGTGATATGACATGGCCAGATGCTACGAAAAGAGATTTGTGTCAGACTTTATCTGAACTGCATGAATGTGAATTTGTCACGCCTCTCAAATATGAATGATTTCACCTCACTTTGCTTTTTGGCAGGAAACTCTTTGGGGAAATTTAGCTGTAAACTTCACTGAATTATATCATTATTATTAATAATTTACTATCATTATCACCATTATTATTATTATTATTGTGAATTTGCATCCATGAATGTACCTCAATTGACATTTTCATGTACATTTACGTGTGTGCAAAACAACTATTAGGCACATAATCCTAAAATAACAGGGGAAAAAAATCACTAATGGAGATAAAACTCCCTATGCCACTGCTACAACAATTAAGAATCATGTTCAGACGGTGTCCTTCCTCTCCGGGAGCCTGCGGTACCTTGATGTTGCAGGCCACAGCCTTGCCATCCTCGCCCTTCAGCATCAGCTTCATGCCACGCAGCGTATCCATGGCCTTGGTGAAGCCGCAGTACTCCTGGTACTGGACGTACGCCTCAAAGTTCAGGTGACCCCCAAAGCTGAACGTGCTGAAGTTCTTGTCCATCATCTCCTCCCTGTAGGGGTCCAGCATGGGGATGTCCACGTTTCGCACCTGGAGACCAAGCCACAGCAAGAGCAAGAGGTTAGCTTTGTGTCTTTTTAAGGAGGAGACGGACATGCAAACTCATGGACAAATTCTGGAACTAACTTTGAACGCTCTCTAAGGCAAAAGTCTAACCTAGGACTGACTCCATATCTAGCTAGCTTTTGGGTCAGCTTTGCTTACTCCTTTGTCTTCCTTCAATGTTACAACTTCCTGCCATCTCAGGGGAAATTATACATCATATAATACTTTATACGATATGCAGATATGAGAGGTGGTGCTACAAATAAATCTCATCTGGCCAGTGAGCTTTTCCTCACCGAGCCTTAAGAGCTTATGGATGGCTGTAATGTGAAGGGTTAAATAGCAACTGACAACAAAGCCAAACAGAGATGAGGTTTTTTTGAAATGTGGCATGCTTAGTGAACCACTTTAATGCCAAACTTAAAGGCTGATCTCAACAAATGAGAAAAGATGGTGAGTTAAGTTGTACAAGGTTTGCAAAGCTTATAAGCACAAAATGCCACATTAAAGGAGTAGTTTCTTGGATGGAGCTGGGCATGACTTAATCTCCATACAAAAGACTGAGCCTCTGGGCCAGTAAACAACATATGTAAACTCTGGGATGGCGTGATGTTCCCATTTCATGTAAAGAAGCAACCAGAAATCCTTTGCCCCACCTTGCCGAAGCCCTGGAAGACGGTGGCGAGGACTTCCTCCGAGGGCCGGTCTGGGTACTGGCTGTCCTTCTGGCTGAACCAGCGGCAGGGAAGCCCCTCCAGGTGGATGGTGTCGGGCCTTTCCCCCGGCAGAGTCTCGTTCATGTCTTTGGCGTCACGGAAGAATGAATCCCAGTCATGTCGGGTTGGGAAGTCGACTTTGTTCTCTACCGCACGAACCTGGGAAAAGAAAGAGGGAAGGACGGGATGATTTACTGCAAAGAACCAGTTGGAAGCGGTGGTTATGTTTTAATTGATTTTTAATTCAGAGGTATTTTGTTCTCTGATAAGTAACAGGAGAGGAAACTTCTTGATTTTTGAATGAAAGACAGCATGCAACTTCTAATTTTGGCTGTGGAGAAGAGTAATAAATTACTTCTCACAACAATTACGGATAAAAATATTATTACTTTTGAAAAAAGATCAATATTAAATGAGTAAAACATTCCTCTTTTGAGTAGCAGTAATAACATGTACCTTGACTCTGCACCTTACTGACACATTTTTTTGACATAGTATTTTGTCTGTACAGTTTATTCTGTCTGTATGTTAAACCATCTTTTGTTTATGTTGTTTATATAGTCTTTATTACTTTACTGTCTACTGGTTTACTGCTACACACTTAAGTGGAGCCAACAAAATTTCATTGACCAGTACTTCTTGCTCTGCATATATGTACAGGACAAGAAGCATATGACAAACTTAAAACTTGAAATAAAAATGTAAAATTCGAGTAACGCGCCTAACATCGGTCCTCACTGCAGTGAGAGGAGAATGCAAAAGGATAGGGCAAGACTACAGAAACTAAAAGCAGCCGTGCCTTCAGTATATCTGTGAAGCCGCTCAGTTTGATGCTCTTCCCGTCCAGGCGGCTCAGCAGGCTCTTCACCACACCCTTGTTCTCCACCTCGCCCTCAAAGCGGATGAAGTCCATGGTACTCTTGGAGATGCGCAGCGCTGAAAACTGCTCCGGGGCCACCATGGCCTTCACCCTCTCCATCACCTCCCAGTTGGAGATGCTCTTGCCAGGCAGCTTGAGCTGGGGAAGTGCAACGCTGATGGTCATCTTAGCGATGGGCTTGAGGTACAGGCTGTACTCGGCGCAGAGGCACACTGCCTCCGTGGTGTCGTGCACTATGGTGGTCATCGTTCCACACAGGTTAGAAAGCTGTTGAAGAGAAAAAGAGCAAAGATTAGGTTTACCTGAATCAGTACATCACTGTTTTGTTTTCATGTCCAAATATGAAGAAAACAAAAACAGCTGTTAGATTCAGCACTATACGTCTGAAAGCTCCAACGTGTCCTGCTCCCTCTTGTATGGAGGAACTTTCACACCCTTCTCTTCCTGATCACAAACTCACATACCTGAAGAGCTTTTTGCTTTTAATTGTTAATATTCTTATTATCTGGCATATGACCAGTACATCAAGCAGCACTTATTTCAGCAGTATTTCAACCTTTGCATGTACTTAGCCTGTTAAGAGCACAATATTCTCACACCAAAGTGCACTGTGGTGTGAATAACGCTAAGATAAATGTCTTATGTTTCTCATATTATAATGTTGTTTGGCGCGGGAACCTGTTTACTGCAAGGCCTCATTACACTGGTAAATTTGTGTACAGAGTTCGGCTTTACATCCTGTCCACAGAGAAAACCACACGTATTGGGACTGTACTTCAAGCCTCTCAACAAATAGCAAAAATACTAGCTACGACAACAAAGAATGTGGCAGCGATGTGCGCTGTCACGCTGACGGTTTATTCGACTCTGGCTCTATGAATTAACGGCTAGCTAACGTACCAAACTTTGGCAGCAAGCTAACTGTTAGCTAACGTTACTGTGGCTAACATTAACTCCGCGGCTACCCGACCTGATCGTATTAGAGAAAACAAACTGGAGTTATAAAGGCTGTCTCTTATGGCATGCTTTTACAAACCAATTGATAGTTAAGTATTTGTACATACTGTATCGACTGAGCTGCAATCTGAGCAGCTAATGCTGTTATCTCTGGCTAGCATTAGCTGCTAGCTAGTTAGGTTCAACTGTAGTTTATCTAACGTAAAAGCTGGTTGACTGCGCCAGAGTTTATTTGGCAGTAACATCACTGAAACATTAACTGATACAGTAAATTACTTACCTAACATCAGTTAGCGTCCTGGTAAAAGCACTGAATTTTTTTCACATTGGTTTATTTAGCCTAACACTGAGACAGAGAGAATCAACTGTACCCTTTATACGTGACGTCACTTCCGTATCCAACGAACTTTGATCTTTAGGGATGGGACAAAAAGAAACGTTCAAAAAAGAGCGACACTAAGTGGAGCAAAGTGGTATAGAAAGAAAATAAAAATAGTTGTATACTTTGCTTTGTTTTCCAGGGAAGAGATTGATTTTTTGTCTTTTTATGTATTTATTTATTTGTTTATTGGCCGTTCGTTTCTTTTTATTTGCTTTTTTGTCTACTTATGAAACTTTTTGGACTCTAGCCTGATGAGCGTGATTTAGCTTTAACACCTCCACAGGTAACCTGTTAATATTCTGGCAGGTGAGAACAATTTTACACTCTCTGTGGGACACCATCTGAATAAAACTGCACCCCTGCAGCTTGATCCACAGCCTGGGAAGCCTGTGTGCCCTGAGACAACAGGGAAGCAGACAGAGCACACTTGTTTTCCAGCAACTGTTTGGTGGGAGAAAGAGGATGGATGGAAGCACCTCTATGTGGACAGACTGCACACAAATTAGTCCAACTGTAGAAGCACCAGGCAGCAAAAAAACAAAACTAAGTTGGTACACTTTTCCTGAATAAATGGCAAAGGAATTTACATAACAGGCATTCCCTTCACTGTGAATGTAGGTCAATAGCAGTTAGTCAGGCAGCCTCTCCACTTACAAAACTACTGTATGGACCAAGCTTATCCCTTGAAGAATCTCTTTAAATCCTTCTTGACTTAAGTGTGACAGGCAATAAAACATAATGATTAGACTCACTCCAGAGCTTCTACATTCACTCAAGCAATGCATTTGGGTTTCATAATGGCCCTCAAACCCACAGGTTTGCTTTATACATACAGTATAGATGGTTGATTTGTCCTTGTAAAAATGGCTGCTATTTAGGACCAAAAACACCCAGACAGCAACCCAGCAGGGCTTTAGAGCCATGAGAAGCCTGTCAGGGCTGCAGTGCAAATCTGAAATTCAAAATGAATGCCTCCTGCCTTTTGCATTTATGATAATTTATGAATATTAGCCTCTACTTTTTTTTTGTATTCTCTACCGCTGAATATGTCTCTTGGGATAAGAGGTTTAACTAAATGCCTGACATTTGAAATTCATTAATGTGCGTGGTGTTCTGCACAGTGCACTCTGGGAAAATGTACCTGTGTCACTTTTAATGAAGTGTAATCTGCTCAGGAGCCTCCAGTTCACTTTCGCGTTTATTTTCTCAAGCGTGGTAATTGCACAGTAACTGGGTATACATTTGCATATGTGTTTTGCATTCTAAGCATCCAGCAGACATTCTTGTCCAGAGTGCAGCATTATCTTTATCAAATAGCTTCAATCTGTAGTTTTTGCTCAAAGTGCATCTCAGAGGACTTTACAGAGAACGAGCCTGCCCAGATCCAACTAATCAACAATCAAGCGCTTCATTGAAATAGCAGCTGAAGTTGAATTGGCTTTCCTCTGCAGGCAGACTGGCAGGACTGTAAGAACAATGAAAAAAAATTACACTTTTGGTGCAAAACCTGCCAATAAAGCTTTTGAATTTGAAACCTGCATGAATGGAAATGCGTAGGTCTACAGGAAAGGCATTATTTGGTATTTTATAAAAGTCTATCCCACTTGTTTCCAATGCTAATTAACTTCTTGAATCAAGTATTATTTTCTTTATCTTAGTGGGCTGATCTGTCTTATTCCGCCTTGTTTCAACAGATTTATACTTGTTCCCAGAAAAATTCCTGAAACAAGTGAAACTGCACTGGAAACAAGTGGGATTATCTCATCCCATTGACAGATTTTTGACCTTGTTTGAAGAAAATTTTAAGACTGAGAATGAGGCTAAATAACTTGTTAAGATGGAGATTTTTGCAGTGCAGGACTTTCTCATACATATTTATTACAGGAATTTATGTGAAACCCAACAGGCAGGCAAATTCAATTTTTATTTTAATATGAAAGTTGAGTGTTTATAGTGCAGAGAGGCAATTTAACGTTTACTCTAGTTTGAGGATGAGTTTGTTGAGAAAGACAAAGTGAAAATGCAGAGTTGTCAAGCTAAAGAGAAGACTGTTTTCCTTACTGTCTGAAAAGTTCACACTCTGGAGATCCAGTTTTCAGTGAACAACCATCTTAATCTCAGACCTCTGAGTTTCCACGGTCATTATCATGTTTTCTGACCTGCTGCTTTCACTGCCCTCATAAGGTCACCACCTCACCGTGACCTCAAACCTCTCGCCATGTGGGAAGCGACAGAGCAGTCTGACTCAGAAAAGAGCCATGGAAAAACATTCGTGTAAGTCTGACAGTGATGTTACAGGTCAGAGTGAACCGCCTCATGTTTAATTTACAGGTGGAGCAAAAAACTGCTCTGAGAAATCTGAGACTAAATATTTCTAGTTACACATATTCAATGATTAATCAGTTCCCAACTATCTTCTTTGTGCTTAAATTTCATGTAGAAGATTTTCTGAGCTAACAGTTTTCATGGGCAAGTCGACTGTCTGACTATGAGCTTGGGAAAATCAATTTTTTATTAGGCGTCTTGAGCTCCATGCATCATTCACATCAGGTCAGACACTGATGATCTGGATGATGGAGGGTCAGCTGGACAAATCCAGCCTGCTAAACACAAAGATACTGAAAATCTGCAAGACACTGGAATGGAAAAAAATAGATGATAAATAAAATCTTTCACCCAGTTTGATCTCAGCAGGCACAAGTGAACCTGTGAACTGCATCTTAACTTGATTTCTTATCATCTGATTTGACCGTTAAGACAGATTCCGTAGTGTCATAATGCCAGGTAAATATCTTCTCCAGTTAAGATAAGAATTCATAAATCATTTAAATTTTATAGTATTTTATTTTGACTGTCCACGTTGATATTCAACTGAGTATCAACCTAAACCTGATGCTAAGTTGAATATTAACACTGGATGGTCCAAATAAAGTTTTACCCAATTTTCTCCACAAAGTGTTGTATATAACATGCATAACACTTGAATTATGTGCATTTATTTAACCACAGCAACAAACAAAAGAGACACGTACATGATGCAAATAAGACATATGAAAACATAACACAAGGCATATAAACCTTTAAAGGCATTAAGATCCATCAGGTGGCACATATATATTTAAAAATGGTAAAATCATGATAAAACAAATAATGTAAACCTGGTGAGTAGAAGTCTGAGGCGGGGTTTCAAAATCAACAACAACAACAAAAAAAATCCTTGTATTTCTGACAAAGGCATTTGTAGTTTCTGTGATAAAAACCTTCTCGTGTCTAAGGATTTTCTACTTCTACAGTATTTTCATTTAATTAGTTGTTTAATTGAAACAGACTCATTCTTTTGTGAGCCAAAAGACTGAGAAGTGATGTAGACACAGAGACATGTAAAATAAACACTACAAAATAAGAGCCACACAAAGCGCAGAATAATAGTGTTGCCACAGATGATGGATTTTAAATGCACTGTTAATGTGTTCAGGTAAAATATGCTGGTGAAAGTGCTGAAAAACATAATTCAACATATAACTAAACTGTGTCTCCTTTATAGTGCACATAGAGAAACAGGCAAAAACCTGAGCAAGTGACCTGCAGCTGTACATGACTGTGTGACGAGTGACGAGTTATGGGATCGGTGCATGGAGTGCAGAGTTTAATAACTCCCTCTGCATCTTTGGTGCAAAATTATTTTCTAAATGTTGTGTAGCAAGTCAAAGCTGTGTCTGTGTCAGTGCTGCAAACGCTGCAGGGTGTCTGCAGGTCTCAGAAAGCTCAATTTATCACTTTTTAAGACCTTTTTAAATGCAACCTGGAATGAAATGTAAAACCAATTAAAAAACAAAAAACTTTTCATTGTACATGTAACAGTTCTGACGTTATAAATAGACAGAAAAAAAGACACCAGGAAATTAACTGATAAGTCACATGAGGGCTGACTGTATTTAGTAAAGCAGACAGGATGCAGACTGCACTGCTGAGCCTGTTCAGTGTTAATTTAAGAGTTTACATGGAGCACAAAGAAACCTGAATTAATACGTTTAAATACTTAAAGATTTCCAATTTAGATTTATTTGAGTTAAATGTAGTCGATGACCAGCAGTGTCCTGTGTGAGTTGGCAGCCCTGTGGTTCTGAGTTTTCTCAGACGCCGAAGATGATCCGCAGGTCTGCCAGGGAGAGTTTGGTGAAGGAGCTCCCTGTGCCTGACAGCACCGTCTGGGCCAGCTCCTTCTTCTTCTCCTGCAGCGTGGAGATCTTGTCCTCTACCGTGCCCTCACACACAAACCTGCAGGCACACACACACACGTTTCTGTTTATTAATACACCGAGATATGAAAAACAAGTCTTTCACTTTTTTTGCCTTAATGGTGGTCTTTATAGGTCTCCCTTGTAAAAAAAAAAAAAAAAATTCTAGTTTTTGTGTGAGTTTGTCTCTCTCCCTCCTGAGCTATTTATCTGTATCGTATGTTTTTTCAATGTGTTTTCTCTGTTTCATCGCTGTAAAAATACACCAAACTAAAAAAAAAAAAAAACAGAGAGCCAATTATCTTGATCTTGCTGACTGGTTACCTGTGGATGGTGACGTCTTTGCGCTGTCCGACTCTGTAGATGCGATCACAGGCCTGATCCTCCAGCGCCGGGTTCCTGTCAGACACAGGCAGGTCAGGGGTCAAAGGTCAAAACCCAACCGGTCCCGCTCTTTGATGGTAGATGGATTAACATTTATTCACTGTCAGCTTGTACGTCAGCTGGAACAGAATTAGCTGGATGCTGCCAGAGACAGGTGGGCCACTGTTGGTTTCCAGTACTGTGTGTGTGTGTGTGTGTGTGTGTCTCACCAGTGCATGTCCGTGTGTGTGTGTGTGTGTCTCACCAGTGCATGTCCATGAGGAAGAGATGGTTCCCTCCGATGAGGTTGAGCCCCACGCCTCCAGCACAGAGAGAAACCAGCATCACCTGTGGAGGAAAAACAAAAACTTACACTCACAACACAGAACAAAACCTCACACTGTTTTCCTTGAAGGTTCAAGTTAGCGTTATTATCCCCGAGGGGCAATTTGGTGCACAGCCAGCAGTAAAAAGAACAGATATCAAACAACAAATAAATACATTCACAAGTGGCACATATTACATTTACAATGTCGGAAATTCAGAAAATATTTTCAGAACAGAGCTGTATAAACACACTGAAACCTCTACAGTGTGTAACACAACAATGTACAGCAAGAACTTTCACTTAAAGTGTGCAATCACAAATTCAAAGTAAATTATAGAGTATATTTAAGAGATTTCCATATATAACTTCTTATAATGCATGTTGCCTAATGCAGGTTGTTTGAGCTGCAAATAAAGAAGAAACACAGCACTAGGAACACTGTACTGCAAATCAGGCCGCATCTCAGCTACTTTATGATCGATTAATTGGAGTAAAATAAGTGTTTTTTGTGACAGCTGACACAGTTGAGCTATGTGACTGAAACACTCACTCACGCTGAAAGTCGATTTTTTTTTTCAAACACTATATTCATTGCATTTTCAGTTTTACACTGGTAACCATAGACATATACATAAAGCCATCACTGGATTAAGTTAAAAAGCCCCAAAATATTTACAACAAAATAAAATACACTAAGTTAAGACTTATAGTAGATACAAAGCACTTTCCTCCTGTCATTTATATCAAAATGTTTAAAGAAGTTTCTCAAAACTGCTAAAATTTTGTTTGCTTGCCCTTTCTATGTATGTTTTTTTTTTTAAGCACTGACAGGCAAGTGGACGTTCCCAAAGCCAATTCCTTCATCCAAAGCCCAACAGACGGCTTTTCTACTTTCTTCCCCAAAAAGCTGCTATCAAATATTTGGCTTGTAGATTGCATATATTCTTAAAAGCTTTTGTGGCATTTCTAATGCGTGTCTCTCTGAGAAGCTCCAACGCAGACAGCTCAGGCTTTAAGGGTTACAGGCACAGACACAGTCCTGTTTATCATTTGGAAAACTTTCTCCAAAATTCCTGCAGTGTATCAAAGTACGGAAGTCGATTTTTAGCTTCATGTCCATTCAGTGTGAAATAGAAATGACAGCAGATGAGTATAAATCAATAATATGGAGGTATGATTTGGGTTACGATGACCTATGCTGTTTTAATCAGAGTGCCTTGCAATACTGTGAGCGTATCCCAGTGGGATGTGAACCTCTGACCCGCTGCTCGGTTACCTGCGGTCCTGTGGGGCTGCTGTTGAACTCCTCCACCAGGTCCATGCGGCGTTTGGGGTTGACCGTCCCGTCGATGACACCGTAGCTCAGGCCCATCCGCCGCAGGTGAACCGCCACGATGTGCAGCATGCTGGTCCACTGCGACACGATCACGCTGGATGCCGACACACAGCAAAACACCCGGGTCATTACATGAGAGGGGAGATGAAACGGTGACGATGCTCGAGGGGAAACTGGGTCACCGCAGCAGTGAATATTAATCTTTACATGGTGCCGCAGTTCTGCTTAATTTTAGAATCATCATTTGTCATACCCTGTATTTTTCCCTTTCATCCTTTACTCATTCACTGTCCCAAATTGATGTATCTGTGGATATATCTTGAGATAGATTTAGGACATCACCGGACAGCAAAAGTCCAACTAACATCTGAATTTTCATGGTGAGTTTTTACCTTCTCTGATTGTCGCTCTTCTCTCTGATCGCCTTGAGCTCAGAGACGATGGCAGAAATCTGGAATAAAAGAGCGAGAGTAGAGTTACTTCATTTTTACTTTGGAAAATAACAACCTGGTAAGACAGGAAAACTAATTCCAACACAGGGAAATCACTACTAATAAAATTTTAGATAGACAGCTGTCCAGATTGCCCCCGTCCCCCCGGTGCCACCATCTCCAACATTAAAAATGTTTGATCCTTTGCATCTCAATGCAGATAAGTCGCCAATATCTGTGATTCAATTTTCTCCTGAAGTATATGGGAACTGGATTTCTCTGCAGCTGTTCCACTTATGGATGTGAGCCTTCATGTCTGTGCACGGTGAACGCGTGCAGATACAAAATGCTCTTTTCTTGAAGTTGTTGCTTATCTGTTATGCAAACTCCGGCATCCACAAGCCCCCATGCAGCTGCTTTTTTATTATTTATACCCCAGTAGGAACGTTTGTGAAACATCAAACAAACTTTGCAAAAACTGGGGGTGTCTTGAAATGCCAACGGGTGGGAAAGTGAGAGCCTGAAATCTCAGCAGCTCCTGGAGAAATTGTTGGTTTTGATCTGCAACCAGAGGTTTTATGGTCATTTTTCTCCGGTTTCTCCAAAATCCTTAACTTCCTGCTCTCTTAAAATATTCATTAAAACTTTGATATATCACTATTTCTTATCATGCAAATTCGTGACAGTTGCAAAAAAATTAAACATTATCTGGTTCAGTTTACAGATGCAAAACCAACACATCCTCAAAACACTGCATCTGCAATCGGATGAAGCTGACAGACAGATCTCTTTAAAAATGAATCAACTATAATGATCGTGACGGCGACAGTGGGGTGCTGGGAGAT
>OMKZ01054163.1:0-10482 GCA_900302535.1 Neoniphon sammara
TGCTAAGCAGGCCGACAGTAATGAAGGCGAGACTAAAGGCGAGGAGAAAGCTAAGCAGGCCAACAAATGGAAGAAAGACACACACAAGCGAACTGAGCAAACTGATAGGCGCCGCGTGACGAGGGGAGGAACTCGTCATACTTCAGCCCTAAGTGAGTCCAAATTGGGCTGAGATATTTTCAATCACAAATGCGACCAGAGGAATCATTCCAGTGTGGTGTGGGAGGATTTTACTCAGCAGTCTGTAAAACGTGCGATGAGGCCTGCTTTAAAGCGCTGCTAAGCAACCTAAACAATTTCATATGGATGGCTCTTAATGGAGAGTTTGCAAATGATGTTGCTTTTGCACCGTTACAACAATAAATTTTACAAAAACTGTTAGCCAAAAATTAGCCAAAACTATAGGTATCAGCGTTGAAAATATAAACTGCACCCTTGTCCAAAGGTGATCTTGTCTGTTCTATGCTTGCAAAAAGATACAACATGCCCATGTCCTCATGTGCCTGAGATCTTGTAGGGTTTTCATTAGGTCCTTGTTGAACTGCCCATGTCTGAGATGTGGTTGTGGTTGTAACAATTATAGAATAAACTTAACTTCTCCTGCTGTTTTCCAACCAACACATCCTCCAACCCAGACGACCACATAGGTCGTTTGTTGCTCTAATACGACTCACAGAATGTGACGCACAGGGTTAGCATTGGCGTTAGTTAGCTCTTCTTCTACACTGCTTACCGCCAGTAGGGGCAGTAATTCAAAAAATGCTTCTGTGGTTTGTTTTATAGGATAAGAACAAATGACCTTTGGGGTCGTTTTTCAGAGGACGACGCTCTACTGTTTTCACTGCACCTGCACTGGAAGATAGATTTTTACTCACACATTTCTCCATCATTTAAATTGCTTATGGAGGCATCTGAGTAATAGAATATGAATTTCATTGTTTCTTGTGTCTTGATAACGTGGGTCATGTAAAATTATTTGTTCCATTGTTTTATTTTCTATTCAGTTCCCGCCATTCCACCTATGAAGTGCAATGCTCCACCTAGATTCATAACGTTAGATTTTGACTTACGTTTTGCATAATTTTTTGTGGGACTTCTTCACTGTAAGTGGGCTTGATGGACAGAACAGCAGGCTCCTACACACACCATCACTGAAGCGTTTGATGGGCTGGGTAGGGTAAGTCCACAGCTGTTCAGTTTTAAACTGCAGTGAACTATGGGGGTGCTACAACTTACAGACAATAAAATAATCAGCTGGCACTCATTATGTATCCTAAACAAAATTACCCCTCACTAGGCACAAGTCTCACAATTTATAATGATCCTCTGAACTAATTTTGCGCTTGGTGTACTTGTCATAGATGGTATAGAAATTTCTAAGTAAACTTTTTAGTTATTTTGATAAAGTTTTGTATATTTTACAGCTCATTGCACAGTACTTTACTGAGCAAAAAATGTCTTTTTCACTTTTATTATTATTATTGTTATTATTATATTTGCACAGCTACAATGTTTACACACTGCAGTGGCTTGGAAAGGACGCTCACGCCCCTTCATTTGATTGACAGTCTAAGTAACAGGTGTTTCAGGTAACCTAGTCTCTCAAGCCAGACGTGTTGGCTCCTGCAATTTCCACATGATCCTCCTGACAGTCTGTTCTTTGGAAGCTCTGAAAATGAGTAGCAAAATAAGGTGAATATCTGGTCATTCCCTCACTTCCGTGTCCTCTGAGCAGATGTGTAAAGAAGCCTGGCTAGCTGGCTGCTGAGCAGAAACGGAAATTTGAGAAGATATTTTCGATTAAACTCTTTCGGAACCTTGCAAAATTCATTCCATGACAAGCAAGGTTCCTCCTTGCCGCGGAGACATCTTTTACATATTTTGATGTCTTCTTTCACTGGTTTTGTTGGCGTAACATCCATGCTAGCTAGCTATCTCGGTTGTTTCTGAGGGGAATACATTTTCGTGAACACTTTGTTGTGATTGGTTGAATACTGGTCCGGCTTGTCACCTGTCACAATTTCCAGCTCCTTATGGGACTGTCACGCAAGTAAAATAGCTAGATAAGCTAGCAAGCCAGCTTGCCGGTGGAGTAAGAAGAATGCTATGTCTGCATCAGTACAAAATGCTTTCTCTAACTTCATCTTTAGTTTTCCTGAATCGTTAAAATCAGGTTTTTGTTTCTGTGCTCTCCCAAACTCAGCTGTGTCTCTGTCTTCTGCAAACACGGTAACTGAGTGAGCAGAGAGCTTATACAACTTGGAACGGTGCACAGCCCTAAGCGCTTCTTTACCTTCCAATATTATGTGCTATGTCACCTCCATGCTCATACTGTGCCCTCATAACCACATTATAAGTGCTTTTGTTTTTGTACAAGGACGTACTTTGCTTGCTAGTGGCTGAAAACTCTGTTGGTTATTTTTAAGATATGTACCAAAGCAGGGGTATCAAGCAAATTTTTAGAGCACAGTTTTATATAGAACCAATACTTTAACAGAAGAACCATTAAATAACCAGATCAACCTCCCACAAAGAACGACCAGACAGGTTGTTTGTTCCAACCCTGTTAAACGACCCACAGGAGCATTTCCTAAAGTAGCGCCCCTCCCGAAGGAAAACAATGTAGTAGAAAGAGCAAGACAGGCAGACAGTTGGGACGGTGGTTGGGTCGACAGAACACAGGATTTTCCCGTGGGAGACCTGTGTTCGAGTCCTGCGTGAAGCGAGACCGGCATTTGTTTCCGCATTTCCAGGTTTCATTTTCGTTTGCATTGTGTTCTTTTCTGCATGTTACAGCGGCATAAGCCTAACCCAAACCCTAACTTTAACCATTTCCTAAAGTTAACAAAGCAGTTTAGGTGCTTAAATGTGACCAACAGAGAGTTGCCTGTGTGCACGCATTATGGCTTTTAGAAACAGCCCAGTCTGTGAAAACGCTTATATATGTCATTTGAAAGCGCTCATATATGTCGTTTTGGGAGTGAGTGGCAAACGACCTATTCTGGCGTTTAGATATGAGGATGTGTTGGAATAACCCACCTCTTTCTGTGCACAAAGAGCCCAGTTAGACAGGTAAACAGACAAGCAGACAGGCAGGTTTAGCTCCACAGCTGCTAAGGAAGGTCTCTCCCACTAGGTGACGTCAGTGGGGCCCTGGTCACCTCCACCTCGCCTGACCAGGCCCCCAGCTGGCCAGGGCCACAGAAGGTGCAGCTGCCTGCAGATGTTGTTTACTTGAGGAAAGGCCCCTTTCCACCAGGCAGCTCTTTTTTATTTCAGCCAGCAGTGTTCGGCAGATGCTGTGGGAAGCTCTGGTCTTGGCTCCAGCTGTGGCTCCAGGACAATACAAAAACCATTTGAAATGCAGGGGGAAATATGTGCTACTTTTGTCAAACAAATGTGGTCAGCTTTTAACAATGACTATGTTTACAAGCTGGTTACTGCAGTAACCTGGCTTAGAGTGAACACTTAGGTTAGAATGTCCTGGTAAGGTCTGATTGTTATTATGAGACACTGGTTAAGATGCCTGTCTTACTTACATATCAAAAATGGCATTGCACTGTTGGTTTCACTGTCTGTCACTCACACAGCAGTATGGGTACATGTTAATGTTATCAAAAACATCTTACTAATAAATACTGGGATCATCATCTCTTTTGCCTGTAACAGCAGTAAGCTGCTGCTGCACAGTCAACGTGGGATGGGGGAATATTCTGTTAAATGGTTTATTGATGGCAACAGGGAGACTCAATCGCAGGCTATCAAAGGTTCATGGAAACAGCTTAACCTTAATAAGAGCATGGAGCAGAGCATGGCCAGTGGCCAGGTGCATGGAAAGGTAGCCAGTGTCATGAACACATAACAGCAATGCCAAAAATGAAGAGCAAAACCAGCACTACAGGAGTGGTGTCTGCTGGATGTGCAGCCTATCGCTGCATATTTCCATTTTAAGCCTTTAGCTGACACTCTTATCCAAAGCAACTTAGACTGAGTTCAACAGTAGAATAACCAATTACTGGAAAAAAGGCCAGTCATCACGTAACAGAGAGTGCAAGGAAAACATACAAAATAAGTGCCAAGGAGAGAAGAAGAAACATTTATTTTCTGCATGCCTTGATCTGAAATAGTGTTTCTTGGACCGATAGGGTGGAACCCAAAATGAGCCCCAGTGTTTTTTGTTTGGACTGGGCCACAGGGTGAAATTAAGTTCATTCATATTAAGCTCACTCTTAAGGACCCCTTGATATTGCCTAAATAATCACCTTACCATGTCTGTATCAATACCCACCTTAGATGAAGCTATTAACCCTAGAATAAATAGTGGGGGGCCTTTTAGGCCTGTACTGTGATTTGTTTTCGTATATCTCCCCAACAAACGGTTGTTCACTCCTTGATATTCCATTAATTCCTCTTAACACTTGAGCATCCATACTTTGTGTAAAGGTAAGTTTTCCCTTTTTTTCCCATATCATATAGTTGTTAAATTAAGATTTCAGTCCAAAAAGTGGGCCAATGGTGTGAAGTATAAATAGCAAGTGAGCTACTGTGATATTAGCTCACTACCTAGCTAGCATATAAGGATGTCACCTTGCAAATGACATGAAAATTTATGTTTCTCTGTCATAATGAACAAATGTACACATGGAAAATGTACACATGGTGTGTTTAGGTGGCTGCTAGCTTGCAACCAACGATCAGTTACATTTTGCATTTCCTTTATCAGCAAGTACTGTAATAACTAATTGTACTACACTACATTCCACTATTACTGGTGTAATCACACAACAGTTACAAAATGTAAGGTGTTACACATTCTTAAACAAATTTAATCAGTTTGATCATATTTGTCTCTTTCTTTGCATAGAGCATGACATAACAGAATATGCTGTGAGATGTACTGCAGAGATGATGTTGCAGCTACTGGATGAGGAAGGGATTCTTGATGTGGACGAAGAGTCTCAGAGGATGATGACCGGATTATGTACCTCGGTGTGCAACAGAATGGTGCACCACCTATAGACAGCAAGAACAGTGATGAGACCTCTGAAGAGGAAGGAGAACTTCCCCAGCAGGACAACAGAAGGAGTAAAAATGGAAGATATTGGAATGAGTTGCCTCCTGCTCTGGGCAGAGCTCAATACCATAATATCTTGAGGAGCCGCCCAGGCACTGCTCCAAGACTGGCAACAACATCACTATAAGATGCTTTGTCTGTTTATCAGGAGCAACATAATTGATGAGATCCTGATGTGCACTAATTTTGAAGGAAGAAGAACAGCAGGTGCTGTTCAAGAGTTGATGGCCTCCTTCAGCCTCACTCTTTTAGCAGGGAGTGAAAAAAGTGAGGATGTGTCCAGCCGGGAGCTGTTCTCAGGACCATCCAGGTATGGCATTAAAATCTTCTGGGTATGTGATGCGCAGGCGCCTTATGCCTTTGATGTGATCGTGTACACAGGAAGGCAGCTAGGGGAAGAAGTACAAAAGAATCTTTGGGAGAGCATTGTGAGAAAGTTATGCAGTGACCTCAGAAATTCTGGGCACAATGTAACAGTGGACAATTTTTTCACAAGTGTCCCCCTTGCTGAGCATCTTCTGGAAAAGAGTCTGACAATTGTGAGCGCTCTACAACAAAAAAACAGGCATTTCCTCTGTCATGAAGCCTTCCCACGCGATGTCCACAGCTCTGAATTTGGCTTTACTGGCAACTCAACCATGGTTAGTTATGTGCCCAAAAAGGAAAGGCTTCTTGTGTTACTTTGTACCATGCATCGATGAGCAGAGGATTAAGAAGAAACCAGAAATTGTGGTCTTCTACAGGCAGACAAAGAGAGGAGTGGACTTGATGGACCACATGTTTTTTGTTTTGGAATAGATAAGGTTGAAATTCAGATCCAGAAAACTTTATTGATTCCCGCAGGGAAATTGCTTCTTTATCTTTTTTTTTTTTTTTTTTTTTTTGGAAGTGGTTTGTACCTGGGTTGAAGGTGATCTACCAAGTGAGGGGAAGGCAGTGGCACTGTAGGCCTCTTTAACATTGGCATACAGCAGGTCCAGGGTCCATGGTTGTAACATATAGACTTTTATTATGAGACACCCCCCTTTTTTCTCTTTTTGAAACATTTTTATTATTTTTTTTTTTTGAAGACCAAATCTTATTTTTATGAAGAAAAGAATTAAATCTGACTAGAATGCACCAGTAACGGTAACACGCTGAAAAAAACAAGGTAATGTGATATCTTTAAATGAAATTGTCATGTTTGAATAGGCCAGAAACTGCAGCCTACTGGTAGGTCTATTTCTAACATAATTTAAAACAGAACCACATGTTTATTTTAATTATACTCTGCCTCATTGATCACCATGATCTTAAAGTTGGAATTATTCTCCACCTCAGTTCTTGGCTTTCTTGGCCTACTTTTAACCCTCTGAATATGATGGTGGATCATCTGGCATTAACATTACTGTCCTCTGGAGGCCATCACAAGCTCAGTTTTTAAGATTTTTTTAAGCCATATGCATCATAGAAATCCTGAAATTGAAATGAATCCGCTGATAGCAAACATATCACGCTAGCTTACTGGGAAAGGAGCTAAATATCGCTCGGAATTTGAACTGTTTTTACCGCGAGGTCTGCGACCTCAATGTGAAATGATTACTTGTAATAATAACTTTCAGTTATCACTTAATGAGGGATGAGATGAGGATGAGGAACCTGCTGCTGCTGAAACTGAGCTAGATTCATGTCAGTCTGACTGCCTTCAATCTTTACAACTGCTGAACAGCTTTAACTGTTCTTAAACTGTGTTAGCTATGAACTGTGCTCACCTTTCTTTTGAAAGAAATTAGTCAGGAGTTGTCTTCCCTCTCCTTGCTTTCTTTCCCTTTCTGCTTTTTCTTTTCTTTTAAGGCTCCCCAATTTTGCCTTCTGGGGGAAAGACATGTCTCTACTCTACTGTGATCAGCAGCCACTCCGCTCGTTAAGCTGGTTTAGAGACGCATCCTCGCGCACCTGCAACTGCAGGGGTGGACTCAACCATTATGTATTGTGAGGGGTGAGAGGGGCCTCAGAGAGCATCCACTATTTTTTTTTTATACAGAATAAAGTCTCTCATCCGATTTATTCAGCCAATTTTAAGTTAGTTATGAGAGTAATTACTTAGAAATAAAAAAATAAAATAAAAACAGCCTTTTTATTTCAGGCCTTCCCTGGGTAATCAGTCTCGCACGTGGTTGCCAGGTTAGCGGAGGGGGGGATGTAAACAACAAATAATAATAAATTTAAGATAAGAAATAATTAAAGATAAGGTGCAATGTTACAGCAATTAACTGTTGAAGTACTGTATTGGTTTTCACATTGAACATGGTGTTTTTAATTGTAAAATTGTTCTGCAATAATTAAATAGATTTGAATCATTTTAGGCTTTGTCATCAGTAAAAGATAAAATATATAAATCATTTGAAATCACATTACACACATTCCCAAGGGAGAAATGCATGCATTCTGGTTGGGGTCCTTTTAGGTATCCATTATGGAAGAGTTTTTAAAGTATTTTTTCAGTTATGCATTTAAGGGTTAAGACCCCATGAAGGAGGATGGCTTGTTTGCAGGGCCTGCTAAATGATAGTGAGTTTAGACTGGAGATGCTGGTAAATCTCTGTCAAGTAATACACTGTAGGTGTTGAAGATTATTGAAGATCTCTGAAAAAGGATCTCTGAAAGATTAGGTGCTGAATAATGCGACAGTTACCTTCCTCCAACACAAATTCAATTATGTGACAATAGCACAAACTGGACATGATATTTTCTCCTGTTCATCAGGCAAAATGGTTAGCTAACGATTAATAGGTTAGGATTGAAGTTACAGAGACAGGTTTAGACAACTGGAACTTAGCTAAAAACCTAGTTAAAACTTAGCTAAAATAAAGACAGTAAAAGGCATCCTGTCATAGGACTTGAAACTCAGTCACTGGAGTGTCCATCAACTCTTTGATATTCACTCTACAGGAAAAGAAAGTTTCTTCTTATTGTCAGCATTCATATTTTCACATGTCAGAAATTTGCAAGATGGAAGGTTCAAGTTCCAGCTAATGCAGCAGAACGGTGCAGATGTATACAAGGCAATGTAGCATTGTAAATGCTAAATAAAACCTGCTAGAAATTATTTGCAACCATTTTTGAAACAGTTTCAAGATGTATTTGACTGTGTTGTGAGTTTCCTGTTTTCAGAGAAGACATAATGTTCTTTGAGAAGCCAAAAGCTAGTTCCCTTTTGGACTGAGTTGAAGCAAGCAAGAAACTGGTACATAAGTTTCTCGTCACTAAAGATAGCAAAGAGGTTGTGCGATGTGTAGTTACAAATGATGGGTATCAACATTTTAATACAGGCTGCGTTGAAAAATACTGAAGCCATCCTTTATTGGTAAATGATGATCCCACTTAATCCAATTCTGATGGGGAAACGCATTGCTCTCACTGTTCGTGCAGGGAGCATGCCTTTGCAGTTGAAGACGTGCTCAATTCATGAACTTTCCCATTTAGCATGTCTTGGAGTGATCATTTCAGATAGCAGGTCCTGCAGAAATCCAATGTGCCACCTCTCTATACAGCACCACCATGCCAATTCAGCTTTAGCAATGGCATGGTGTGGAGATAAGAGATTATTTGCTTGAAGAAATCATCTCTGTTAGAGCAAAGTTGATGGAGAAATCAGTGAAACAGACCACAAGGTTTGCTTGGCATCCTGACAACTCCATATATGGTATTCATTTAGGGAGAATGCAGTGTGGTGTTGCCTCTTCTGACCCCACTGGTTTTTGCATTGCCCTAACACCTGCATCACCAACTTGTCATTTACCTAAACAAGTCTTGATGTAGATGTGATGCCAGCTGCTAATAGTGCTAGATGGGATCAGAGACTCGATGAGCTGTGAAAACTCTTTATTGGATTTTAAACAGATTAATTAAGTGGACGAGTCTATTCGTCGTACATGCTGTACCATTCCAGGGGAGGAGATGCTAAAAAAATGAAATTAAGATGCCAGGTTTCAGATGGCACATTAGCATAACCGCCACACTCTTCTAAGCGATCCTGTCGTTAATTCGGCGGGCCTGCTTTGCATAAATGCGAATTACGGGTGGGGCTCTGGCAGAAATGTCAGCAGGAGGGTGGGAGGGGGGCCGCTGGGAGAGAATGGGCTGGCGTGTTGGGAGAGCGGATCAACGTTGTCTTCCACGCTAGGTTGAGTTAATACCGCGGGCATGGGATTTCATCTGCTCAAACATCTAGTTACTGTAAAAGCCCTGGCTGTTTGCCTCCCAGCTCATGTCTACCTCCCTCTCAGTGACTGCACTACAAGGCTGGCTGGTTTCCTTGCAATTCCACACGCAACCGTCCCCATATACTTTATTTTCAATGTTGCAATATTTCTGAATGCTACATGCTACTGTAACATGTGTCTGTGTATGTCTGATACACTGTTACACTCCCAAGAGGGTGATATTGAAAGATCAAAGGTGCACTATTCTGATTCAAATTCCTCAATCAAAGGATTTGGAGGCATGTCAAGCCCAACTTTCAGAATGTCAAGACTGCCCCTCATTTTAATGGTGTAAAATGTATTATTAAGAGGATTTCATGTTTGAAATGTGTTGAATTTATTGTAGCGTAACACCTGTTTGTATATACATACTGTATGTTTGGTTTACCCTGTGAAAAGTTGTGGAGGGTTAACCCACTTAAACTCAGTCTACCCACCTTTACATTTGTGGAACACAGTTTACTTTCTTTTGAGGATTAATCTCGCTAAATCTTATCAGTCGTAAGTTAAATGCAGGCAGGGTCTCTCAAGAAAAACAGTTTAAATGATGAATTAAATGTTTGTTTCTTTTGGTTTGCCAATGACTGAAGGTCATGGTTTACCACCTTTTCATTTTCTCATGTCACTGGTTGCATATTGACGAGGGGGGGGTGTGTTTTTTTTTCACTGCGTTAACCCACACTTTTTTTCTCCTTTTACTTTTTTTCCTAGCTTGTTTCCTGCTCATTTTGCCAGCTAAACCTCTGCTTTCTGCAGCCTTAACCTCAGCCAGTATGTTGTTTTTTTTCTTCTTCAATGTCATTGAGAGACCAACACCGGTGAGAAGGAGGAGAGAGAAAGGAAAGCGAGAGAGCAAACGGAAGAGATGGATTAGAGGAGGTGAGCAGAGAGGAGTGGTTGAACAGGGAGAGAGAAGAGAAAGTGGTTTGGTTAGATGAGAGAGAGAGAGAGAGAGGGAGAGATTAGTTATTTCACTCTAATGGCGAAGGAGAGGGACTTCATTAGCCAGGCCTTGACTGATGTGCTCATCAGACGGAGCAGTTGATGCATGATAAAAAGGAGAGGGAGCGAGGGAGGAATATGGAGGGTGGAACGGAGAGAAAGGGGAGAGAGAGAGTGAGAAAGATGAAGGGAAAGAGAGGGAGGGAGGGGAGGAGGAGGAGG
>OMKZ01054164.1:0-26589 GCA_900302535.1 Neoniphon sammara
GAGCTTCTTTGTCACATTCCCCCTTCACATAGATGGTTTAAAACTGTGCAACAGAGTGAGAGAGAGTGGGAGAGAGAGAGAGAGGAAGAGAGAGCAAGAGACAGGCAGACAGACAGAGAGAGAGAGAGAGAGAGGGTAGAAGAGAGGGAGGGAGAAATAGACACTGTAGGAGAGAGGATGGAAAGCGAATGAATAAGCAATCTTGCTTTTTCTACTCTGGGCACTTGCATCTCGCTCTGATCACATGCATGCTCCCTCTCCCTCTCTTCTCTTTTTCTGATTTTTTCCTTCGTTCTTGTTTACATCCCTCTCCTTTCTCTCAGTTTACCCTCTCTCTCTCTCTCTCCCCTGCCTTACCTCCCAGTTGTTCCTTTCCGTCTAGGCTTCCCTGTCGTCCCTGCACTCCTTCGTCCTTTCCCTCTCCCCTCTGCTTTCTATGATACCTTTGTTCCTCTCCCTGTCTTTTCCCAAATGCCCTCTTGTATTAGCCAATGACCCACTGAACCCTCTCTCCCTTTCTAATTACTCTTATTCCCATGCATGCCCGGAAACATACGCATATGCAAACACACACGCACACACGTGCACTTACACACAGGCATACTAACACAGACACGGGTAGAGAGAACACATAAAACAAGGAGGATTTTTACAATGGGCAACTCTGTTAAGTCGCTTAAAAATTTCTCCAAGAAGGTAAGGCTCTTTCTGAGGTTCTGAGCTCACTGTGGTCTGCTTGAATGCCCCTGGCTGTTGGTGCATGTTTGTCTTAACGGTGTGTCCCCCGTCCCGACTGAAGGCTACTTGACTGGACCTGTGTTGACCCCCCTGTGTGGTATCTGACTGGGTGTTCACTGCCAAGCCGTCTCGAACCGTGTCCTGTGTCTTCTGATGCTGCAACCACCAGCACACGCGTGGATATTGCAAGGATGCAAGATGCTGTAAGCCTGGTGTGTCTTGTGCTGTTGTCTTGTCTCAGTGCACCTTCGCCAACAGAGGAGCTCGCAATGCTGCCTTGAATGCTGGCTTTGAGACTAAAAATATTTTGCAAATTAATTAGACAAAGACGTTTTTCTTGTTGACTGCAGTTCTAACTCTTTCTGCATGTATTTGGGCTGCAAGCGCTCAACATCTTATGAGGTGTCTTCTGTTAGGGATTAAATATCCCTGGCACTTATTAGTGAGTAAAAGTGGTGGTGCTTTTTTCTAGCCAGTTTCTCAGAGCTCCAGCAGAGTTGGTTCAGTGAGCGTTGCGTTTGACCTATTGGCTCAGGTGAATGATGTGGATCTTGTCTCCATCATCCTTCAGTAAAATCGTAAAAACTTCTTTACTTTGCCAACCAACAGACGGCGCTGCCCTGTTGAACTGCACCTGCAGGATGCGATCAGGCAGTCCAGAAGGTGCAAACAGGTGTGCCACTCCAACCATGTTAGATTTGCTCATCTGAAATGTACCGCTGGCAAAGCAACCCCCTAGAAGGATTTTTTTTTTTCTGTTTTTGGAAGAGTTCAGTAGAGAAAAGCAACAATAGGTATGTAATTTAGACTGTGAGATGATTGCAGAAAAGAACGTTCTGAACCATATTTGTGAGCACAGTGCGTGATTTTGTAAAAGCAGAACAATCTAAAGATGATATCCTATGTTCACGCATGTCCTTTAATCTCATCAGTGTATGCTTGAATGGCCTCTCATAGTCCCACGAATAGATTTTCCTTCATATCAGCAGCTGCACATCCTAGAGCAAGTACAATGTGACAAGCAACTGTGTATGCCATCTGTCCAGAGTAGGTTGGGGATGGTGGAGAAGTTCTTGGTTGACTTCAGCCCTTCTCTGACATTGTTTTTTTTTTTTTTTTTTGGTTATATAACTTCTATAGCGTGGCTTCATAGTACTTGGCTGGCATGATGTACCCTCAGACAGTCCTGCTCCATGCATCACTTGGTCAGATTACCCTGTGGGCATCCCTTCCTGTGGTGGGCACTGTAGCAAGGCAAGGCAGGAGCTGGCATTAGGACTGGCATGGTAACAGATGGGTTGTGAAGGTCATTTGTTGGGCAAATAATTGTGTGTAAAAGAGAGATGGAGAAAGTGAGAAAGAGCGTGGGTATGTGTGTTTATGAATGTACTGTGTGCATATTCTTTCATTCACGTATGCCTGTATATGTTGTGTGTGCTCTTTAAAAATGTTTGAAAGTGGGTGTCTGTGCATGTTAGACTGAAACAGTAACAGGGACAGTAGCAAAGATTTTTTTTTTATGACAGTGGGTTCACTCCTCTTGCTTTTAGCTGGTCTGCAGTTTTTCATCTGCTGAGTTTGATGTTGGATGGTGAGAATTGAAAATTTGACCGAACAAAATCAGATTTCATAGGCTGGAGGAGCTGTCACCGCTTTCACCTTGCTGGGGAAAGCGGTCAACTGTGCTGGACAAAAAAAAAAAAAAAATGATACAGGCAGGGAATAGAGGCAGAGTCCACACAGTGTCCATTTCCCAATGGTCTGTTTGTGTAGTGTGCTATTTAAATCCCAATATGCCTCTGATTACCACTCTCACTAATTCAAATATATGTCTGACATTAGTGAGAGTAATGGTCTCACCTTATTTGACTTTGTATAGATGAAGCTTTTAGCAAATCCAGTCGCAGGCAACGGTTCCCTGCTTTTTAATTAACCTGCAGCCCTCTCTATAATTGGGTATGAGCGCACTGAGAGCGACTTTTGCCCCTTAGTGGACTGGCTAATTGGTCATTATAATTAAACGGCTGGCTGAACTCAAGGCCTTGATTCTAGCCCTATCATCTGGACAATACCTAATTATAATGAGCACAAATAAGCCTTTCACCCTTAGTCAAATCCCAGTAACTATCCTGGCATGAGCATGATCTTGTATTTGATGGTCAATGCACTGTGTCATCAACCCCTCTTACACCGTCTAACCACCATACACTGTGCTACTAATGCATATGATCCATGGTATCACTATGCTGTCTTTTTAAAGAACAGAAGACTATGTGCGAGATTGATTTGTGCATGCTCCTCTTAACAAATCCCAGTATACCCTCTGATGTCTGTTTCCATAATCTCATGACCATTGACAGGTTGGACATTAAGATGAAAAAGCTAGACCTGAGAGGAATAAAAACAGATTAGGGACATTTTAAAGGACAGTGTCACTTGCCAGCTAACATATGTGCGATTTGATTAGATGACAAGTATTTTTACTATACAGTAGCTTGCATTCACCATCTACATTGATCATCTATTGCACATGATATGGAGGCTTGGCAGAGCTCTGTGCTGCACTGCAGGTGATCGGGACAGATGCAGGGATGGCATCTGTCATTCTTGTGATGATTACCCCCTAACTTGATCCCCACTTGACTGAGATACTGTCATTTATCGTGACTGACATCCTGCACTGTGACTGACAGACATGTGTCTGTGACCCTGACCCCCCCCTCCTTCCACTCAAACTCCACGCTGGTCCCATGTTGTTGACTCCATGCTGTCCACAAACTGAGTCATGGTCTCTACCCCTGTCTCTGCCCCTGCACCCATGTCGGGCCCCCCCCCACCTCGGATGTGGCTCCAGGACCAGAAGAGGAGCTACAAAGCAGTGCAGTCCTGTGAGGAGGGGGGCACTGGGGGGGCCTATCTTGAGCCGCTAGTGGCCCTGGCCCAGAACGGAGCCAACATGCACAACGTACTGGGGCCTGCATGCATCTTTCTACGCAAGGGCTTCGCTGAGAGCCGGCAGGCTGTACGTAAGTCCAGACAATATCATGTGCATGCATGCCAAGAGATTAGCATACACAAACTGTACATGCATACAGCACAGTAATGGAAACCTGTGAAGTATGTGTGTAATTGTATTACCAGATCAGACAGTATGTTCTTACTGCAGTGCTTTGGTACAGAGAAGATGGTATTTTGAGAATTTTATAATTGGGAATCTGTTTGTATGCAGTCCTCCTGATGTCTGGAATGCTGACCTCAAGGACGTGTGTGTGTGTGTGTGTGTGTGTGTGTGTGTGTGTGAGTGAGTGTGTGCATTCATGCATGTGGCTGCATTACTCAGAAACATGGTGAACATTTGCAACATGATGGAGTATTACTGAAGCAGCGTTATGTTGACGGCAGAAATGCCCCTCACATGGCAATTATTTGTCTTCATCTATCTGCAGCAGTCACCACATGAGTCAAGGCCTCGTTATTAAAGACAAAAAGTGATGCTCTAACTTCTGCATTGTAGACTTCACTGACTGATGATGATGGACTCGCAGACGGTTTCTCTGTGGGGATGCAGGGGTGGAGATTGGATCATTTTAATTCAAACGGATTCACAAAGTAGAGATAAAGGAAATACTGCATAGTTCAGGAGTTCAGTTCAGTTTCCTGTCTTCTCAAGGTCTCAACATCTCACCACTTTCATAAATGCCGAGCACCTCACCTAAAAGGAGGCAGTAATTCTATGAGCAAACCACTCATACACTACTGATAAATGGTTCAGGGTCGTCTCTATTAGAATAAATTCAATAAGATTTAATGTTTATATTTTATGTTGTCTCTGTTGTTTTCTGTGTTAAGTTGAAATAAAAACCTGACTACTCTCAGCCCTCCATGGCACTTGGTTGCCTATTCCTGTTTTCCAGTGTCATGTTTTCTGGGAAATGCTCTGCATCGACATGATTTTGGGAATCTCACCAGTGTTTGGACCCTAACCTTGTCTTATGATCCTTCACAGGACCGAGAGTTGAGACCAGAAGAAATGGATGGTATGTTATACTGAGGCAAAATAAAGAATGCAAAATAAGAATGTCCAATGTTTGCATTTCACTCACATTCTCATTCCCTTTTGTCTTTCCTCCTTCAGAGTTGCGTGAGGCTTTTAAGGAGTTTGACAAAGACAAAGATGGCTTTATTGGTTGTAAAGACCTGGGAAACTGCATGAGAACGATGGGCTACATGCCGACAGAGATGGAGCTAATAGAACTGAGCCAGCAGATCAACATGAATTGTGAGTATCTCTTTCTCTCTCTCTCTCTCTCTCTCTCTCTCTCTTTCTCTGTGTATGTGTGTATATCTGACATTCAAAATCACATGCTCAAATCATCCCAGCAGTTGGAAATTTGAGGTCAGTACACTTGATGCACATATATTTAACTGCATGGAAAATGCCAAGATACATCCATTATTGAAATACACTTTATAACTGCCACTTTAAGAACATTTGTTATCAGACCTAATACTATTAAAGGCGTGAATTAATATCAACCCCTTTGATATCTCTCTCAGAAAGAGCTGCACATTTTTCCATTTGCCATTATCATGTTCATGGACTAACATCACTTCTCATTTTAACTGCCCTTCGCCCTGCATGTCCTTCTGTCCATCAGTGGGAGGACATGTGGACTTTGAAGACTTTGTGGAGCTGATGGGCCCCAAACTTCTGGCCGAAACTGCAGACATGATTGGTGTCAAGGAGTTGAGGGATGCGTTCAAGGAGGTGAGCAGAATGATGGAAAAACACTGGGTACAATGTTAGAAAAGAAAACAAAATGAAGCAAAGTGTAACAGGATCACAGGACCACAATGGAAATAAGCTCTTTACTTTGTTTATCCTTTTGACAAATTACCTCCAGGGGTTGCATATATTGTTTATTTATATATGTAATATGTCAATGTCCGTAAAGAATTTCAATCAGTCAGTCAATAAATCAATAAATCAATTATCTTATCAAATACTGGGCTTAAATAATGTTAAGATATTGAAGTAAAAAAATATATTTGTTTTAAATGAAGAATTATCATTATATATAGACTCAATAATTTATGATCTGGAAATAATATTTTCCTTAAATATTTTCCTGAGGAGGATTGAAGCAAAACGACGTTACTTAAAGTTGGATAAAAGTGGTAATTACTTTGAGGATGCTCTTTACCATGACTTACATGCTGACTGTTTCTGTGCAAACTCCTCATAACAGGAAACATGACCTTTAATACCCCAAATACTGATATAGAGTAATTAGGAATATATGTAAAGGGGAATTGGATAAAAACATTTGATGATCATGATTGTGTAACGGTTAAATTTAAAGCTCTTTCTGTGTCTTTTCTCCCTTTTTTTCTCTCTTTCTCAGTTTGACACAAATGGTGATGGCCAGATCAGCACAGCAGAGCTCAGAGAAGCAATGAAAAAACTCTTAGGTCAACAGGTGAGGTGATGATGAGAGAGTCTGTCTTCCTCTCTGTGGCTCTCCACCAATCACGGCGTCTGTCTGCATCTTGCCTGTCCGCTCCAGTGTAGCTCATCTGTGTTTTGTCCCGGTGGAAACGTGCGACTCGACTGACCACGTTTTGACTTTTTTAGGTCGGCCACAGAGACCTGGAAGACATCCTGCGAGACATTGACCTCAATGGAGACGGGCACGTAGACTTTGAAGGTGAGGGAGCGCGGGCTGTCATCGAGTCTCTGTGTTGCAAGTGTTACCAGGCATTAGTGTCGTTCACGAGACAACATTTTGCCATCAGGATCTCATCTTAGAGTTGCCTGCAATTGTGCTCTGCTGTGTCTCACTTTCTGACAGTGCCAGCTCATGATTTATTTCAAGACCAGATGAGTACATAGTCTTCATTCACACACACACGGACATTACATGTTTGTCGTGCCTGTGGAGCCGCCGTGGTGTGCAAGAACAAATGATGTGTGTGTGTTGGAGCTGCTGCACCACTAATTTATCCAGTGCTGCCGCTCTGCATTTTCTGCCAGTCTGTTCAAGCACATCATGGTCTACTACAACACTGCCGTACATTAAATTTCATACATCGTAGAATATTTTAGGCTGGCTTTACATGGTGCCTGAAATGCAACTTCAGCTCCATGCAACTTGGAGTTCCAGACGAACCATCCAATGAAAATTATAAATTTGATTGCATCATCATTTGGAATGTTCCATATGGGTTTGTTGACATGGCAACAGTAATGCAACCTGCAGCTAATTGCATGGAAGTTGCACCATGTAAGGCCAGCCTTACTGCAGCCTGAGCTTGCAACTCCCTTCTCTGTTCGTCTCTCTGTCTGTCTTTCTTGTATATATCTCCTATCCCTTTCCACACACACACACACACACACACACACACACGCACAAAGTTCAAATACAACCAAAAGCCCAACATGAGTCTGGCTGATATCCTAACACCATACTGATAGTGAGGTGAGAGGATGAAGGGAGTCGGCCTGTCTGTCAGATTATCTCCATACCAAGGGATTATGTCACCTCGTAGATTACCCGCAGAAAAAGGGAAACTGTCCCACAGAGACGAAAATAGCAGCCAGCTCTGTCATTCTTGATGATGCAGCCATCCTTACATCTATTTAACTTAAGTATATTCCTCTGCCTTCCCCATCCAGCCCATCAGCGCTAATGGTGTCAGAGCAGCACTTGACCTGGCAAACGTGTTTGGACACATGCACAAACTTTAATTCTTAACTAACCATATCTTATGTAAATGCTTTCTTTAAGTTCTGTTTTATTGCATTTAGCTGTGTAAAACATTACATGTGTCCTCTTCGTATTTCACAGAATTTGTGCGAATGATGTCTCGATGAGTTCCTGACAGAGTACCTGTGTGTTGCCGAACTACATGGATTCTCTTCTTGCATGGGAAAAAAGAAGAAGAAGAAGAAGCAGAAGGAGAAGAAGAAGAAGAAGAAGAAGAAGAAGAGGAGGAGGAGAAAGAGAGACAGAGAAGGTTGACTGACGGATCTTGAACCTCTGAGCTGTCAACAAACAAGGAGAAAACATATCAACCCTGCCCTGAAACTGCCACACTGAAGCACAAAGGCTGACAACCACAGCCACGAGCAACACTGTCGATTATATGCTGCTGTTTCTCGGCGCAGAACTAAACAAATGCCTGTCCTTCTGACTTTTACAAAGTATATTTTCAGACTACATTTTCCTTTAGTAATGATGACATTTCTATCTCTGAAGTGGTTGCTGACCAAATGGGTAGAGGGTAATGTGATATTTGAGTCATTTGCTCAAACACTGTACCACTGTGTAGCAAGTAAAGAGTCACATTTTTACCACCACAATAATATGCCAGCACCCCTGTTACATTAGCACACTCCTTCCTTATGCTGAGGACCTACAGTATGGCAATATGCTGATATCTCATGTGATTTTGTCAAAACTATTTATTGTGCTTGTGTTTGTGCATCCCATTGTTTTTCTCCACCCTATAGATTTGTCATGTCCATTTAAACTATTGTCAGGTCCATGGTAATAAATAAGCCAATATTTTTTTTTTTTTAATTGCGTGTAATGTAGCACTTTTGCAGGTCTTCTGCATTTATTATCATCATGCCTATCTTACTGTAACAGCCATGTGATTTTCAACATGCATAAGGGAGAGTGTTACAGAGTCCTTCAGTGTTGGATTTCTTGAAGGCAGTACTCTCTTGGTACAATGAGTAGCTAATCTTAGCTACTGTGATAGGCCTTTTTACGTATGTTCTACTGATTATGCATATTACCCTGCATGATGACTCAGAATACATACTGCACTTTTGAGTTTGTTTATCAGGTCATCTCCACCACACTGCAGAACAGTAGGTGATCAACAGAGCATTAAAACCCGTGTAAGATTCTTGGATGAGAAACGTTTTCTCTCCAAGCATAATTATTTTTTTGAAAGAGAGCTTTGATAAGTGTATTTGTGTATTTACATTTCTTGTGTGAGTCTACACAGTCTACTGAACAGTCATAAAGCAAAAAATTTCACTTGGGTGGAAGATTTGCATTTTGACTCGTATACCTCTAAATGAATTGAACAATCAGCTTCATCCATAAACTGCCCTAGCCTGATCTGTAAATCTGTAAAACAGAAAGGGGTGTTATTTGAATTACATATATTGTAGTAAGCATATATTTTTAGAAATATAATATTTTGGAATATATTTTCAAATTCAAAATGACAGATGTCCCCTTGGATTTCTGGGGCAGTTAAATTGGTGGTTGATTGTTTATGAACTAACCTGGAGGTATATGCGTGTTATAAAGTAAAAATATTCTACTAAAGGGAAATATTACATTGTGATTTTATTTGTCCTAACTGTGTGAAACTATGCATGCTAGAAACAACTGCAATTTGTAGCAGAATAGATGAAAATAAAGATTTTTATTGGAACTGAAGCAACATCAAACATCATGGTTCTGATGGTTTAGTATTGTGTGTGTGTGTGTGTGTGTGTGTGTGTGTTCAGCTGTGGTTGCAGACTATTAAATGGTACAAGGAGACACAGTATTGAACAGTTTTATTCGATATAAGTAAAGAAGTAAAGAGAAACAGATGACAATACATGAAGACTCAGAGTCCACACTGTCACCCTCTGACATTATTACAGCACAGGGCTCACAGAGTGGTTTCAACTCCTTCCAGTTCCAGTTCCAGTTCAACTTTCTGGCACTGAAAGACTTTGTACACCTGAAAAAAAAAAGAAAAAAGGCAGAGGATTGTCCCCAGGAAAGAGACATCAAACAGACCAGCTAAACCCATCCTCACATCAACCCTGTGTCACAGCCACAGGCATCTCGATACTGACACAGACCCTCTGACTTCAGAGAGGGGATTCTGGATGCTTGAACAGGCAGTGAGATTGACTCCATTCGTACATCAGTGAACTAGTAGAACGTGTCCTAGCAATTCATGTCTTCCTGTAGAGACAGAGTTAAGACCACATGTTAAAAGTGGGGGAGATATTCCTAATCTTTGTAAAACCTATGGCCCGCTGCATGTACTGTAAATGGCAGAACAAAGGGTGATTTAGGCAGCAGCACTTGGCTGCCGTGTTCAGCGTTCAGGCAGCAGTGTTGCTGGCTGTCATCCAACCTGAACATATAAGAGCCTTTACAGTTACCCTGCTGTGGATCCTGTCTGATTACTGCAAGATCATATACCTGAAGAGGTTTAAAGAATCATCTATGGCTAGAGAATAGAATACAATAGAATAGAATAGAACAGAACTTTGTTGTTCAACTAGGGACGGAAATTTTTGTCTCACCTCAGAAAGAATGACTGCACATTTAACTCCACATAAAGATTGTAACTGTCAACATTTTGGTCAGTAAACTTTTCACATGACATGTTGATAATTACAATCTTAATGTGAGCTGAGTGTGTGGTCATTCTTTCTTTGTTTTCAAGTTTGATTTACTATCTCGTTCTTTGGTGTGCCTTTCTCTCAACCCAGCCCTTGGTCTCACCTTGAAACACAAGAAAATGTCAGCTCAGATCCCTCAGGATCTCAAACGATCTCTCAGACAGGGTCAGTTAGTTTCATTTTTATTTTCTCTTACAAAGTTTTGGTTTAGTTTATTGATTTTATATTTTTTTCTTGGTGATCGAACAGGTGTAACACAACCAAAAATCAAAATTCTATTTAAAATTGATTACATTAATTTTCCAATATATCCTCAAATAACTTCATGCTGAGGACCGCAAGGTTTTTTGCTGAACAAATGAAGTCCACTGGCAGACTAAAACAGTTATCAGCAGTGCTAAACTGAGCTAAAAGAGAACAACATCATCTGTCTTTAAACTATGAATAAATTACTAAAATACTTAAAAAAAATCCATTCATTTGTTTTTCCCCGTTCATTTTTCATTTCACAGTTTATGTGTCTACAGTTTCAACATGTCAACAGTAGTGCTTGATGAGCCACACTGATGGACACTGAGCCAAGTGTGCCATGCTAAAAATAAACAAACCCAGCCCAGCCCACACTGCAGTATCAGCGGCCCCCATTGGCCACCTGTTGGCTGTGGACTCACAGCTCTATCTTATCAGTCAGTTGGCTGTAGCATGTTGTTAACGCTAGTAAGCCAGCACACTGCCTGGGACGGGCATCCCTCAACTTTAGCCCGGGTCTGACAGGCCAGATGGAGGATAACCTGACCGTCTGCCAGCGCAAATCCTCCTGCAACCGGCCGCGGAGTAAATCCAGTGCACGGTAAGAGCTAACCGATAGCTAGCCTGGGGTTAACTTTAGCTTATCACCTGCAACTGAGTTAGCTTGCGAGCCAACAAACTACGGCAAGTGCACTGAACAAATAACATTTTTTAAAAAAACTTCTGTCTGAGCAGTAATAACAATTCAATGCACAGTTAGTTAGTCAGTAGTAGGGTTTCCTCTAAAGATTATCGCTACATGTTAACGCTGAAGAAGTTAACGGTATCCCGTTATCTGGTGACGTCAGTTAACGTACACACCTTAATATAAGTTACAGTGAAGTTTTAGCTATGAATTTCTGCTCGATTGTTGAATGTAACGTTAACGGTTACAAAAAGTGAGTCTAAATCATTGCTACAGATAGTTTTGTCTATTTATAATCGTATTATGTCTGCATTTGAAGGGTTGTTGCCCCGGTATCGCTAATGTTTTTTTCCCAAATTATCTCACCTAGTCCTGCTGATACAAACATTAATTTGTTGAAAACAAAATGTCATATAACCTCATAGAGTATGACTGGATGTCCTTCACTTCTTTTAAGATGAAATGATTGAGAATTTTCACCAAGAATAGATATTTTTTTGGCACCTTCGCATTTTCAGCCAACTTTGCATTTTTCCATATAATACAATCCCAGTTAAGCTCTCAAATTTCACAGGCATCACTAGACATTCAGGTATTTGGTGTGTTTATGTTGTGATATTGCTGAAGGATCTTTGGAAAGTTGGAGCGGAAGGGTGTGGATAGAGTCAGACTTCCCGTCTCAATCAATGGCATTGATTGATTGTAATATATAGACTTTGACATTTGCTGTCATTGTTCTACTCATTAGCTCAATGTGTCCCCGAGTAGTACATGCACAACAAACATGACCTGCACATTTCAGTTAGTGACATGGCCATCAAAGTGAAAATGTTGTCTGACAGATACCCTGGATGCACTGGTAAAATTTAGGCTTATGTTCCTGTGTGTTCACATGCACTCCTACAGACATACAAACACACAAAACAAAGGCTTTCTTGACTGATCTTCCTTTTGCTGTATACACAGATAATACCCTTGCCAAAGAAAATAATGCAGTGATGTGGAAGCAAAAATGTTTTTCTTTGAGTCATTTGAAAAAGTCAAAACATAAGCTTTTGAACTTAATTTGCTGTAGTCGATTCTTGGGAGTTGCTCGCCATGTGATTTTTCATAAAGGCGATCTGTTATGATAGCAGTATTACTGGTGCTTTACCTTAGCATTTTTTTCCCTTTTTAAACATGATTTATACATGTGTTGGTTGTTATGAATCTGTAACAGTTGGTAGCTGATCAAAGTGAATACCTCTGCCCATAGATCTTCATCATTTGATTACTGTTCTTCTGCTCTCTCCTTTGCAGACAGAGACCTTGAGGTACTCTTGATGTCCCAATGAAGGCTCTATTTCAGCGCCGGCTTCAGAAACTGAGGCTATAAACGGACCGGAGGACTTGTCATATAGCTCTGGATTTGGATATCTGTTCTGTCTTCCTGTTCGGCTTCTGTTTTCTCATCTTCTGTTAGGATGGCTTGGTTTGTTTTTCCTTTCGGCAATCTACTCTGCATGTGCCTCGGCATCTCTGTCACTGTGTGGTTCACTCTTCTGCTGGTCTTCATAATTGTGCCAGCCATCCTGGGAGTCTCCTTTGGTATCCGTAGACTCTACATGAAGACACTTCTCATGATCTTTGAGGTGAGCTTTTAGTGTATTGTACTACAAACGCTACAAAGATACGCAATCAGAGTAGGTTTACTTTATTTATAGTAACACATTGCACACTACACTGCTGCAAGATTATTTCACCACAAATTGAGAGGGCACAAAATAGTTTGCTGCAGTTTTAATCTCACATAACAAAAAAATTTGGTCAATAACATCTAATGAATTTTAGACATTCTTTACTATGATGATATTAAAGCTCAGAATACATACACAAAGTATAGAGGATAACACCTGTTTATCTATCTTGACAACATTCCCCAGAATATCAGACTTACTTCTAATGTGAATGTGTGCAGCCCAGAGAAGAGATCCGCAGAGGAATGTGCAACTCATGCAAATGTAATCTGTATTAATTTTGTGATGCTAAATTAAAGAGCTGCTGAAGGACATGTATTTTTCTAACTATAATTTTATCTTTTTTTTTTAATTAAAACCACAAGCTACATTACATTCAATCAAATGATATAACTTTAGGATGGCCAAATTTAAAAGATCACAAATAAAACTTAAAATGATGTGAAAACTCTGGTGTCTAAATTGGTTTATGGTTTATTTTGTTGTGTCTGCCAATTTCTACATTCATTGCGCAATTTTGCAAATGTTCTTGTCTTTTCTAGATTTAAAAAAAACATGCAACGGTCATACTGTTGATGCCACTGTTCCCTCATATGAACTTACCAAGGTTAAGGTCAATAATAACTGCAGCATCCTTTTGTTATCCTATACTTTGCAGTTGTGAGCAGATTTTGGAGACACATTAAGATTTTGAAATTGCCAGAGATTGGAGAATGACAGTCCTTCTGAGTCTGGATCTTTCTGCTCCATCAGGAACTTTTAATCCTTTAAACTTTGTGTTGCCACAGGCATATAAAGTGATTACACACCACTGGTGTTATTGCGTTGTGCTACTGCGCTCAATTTTAAATTAAAAATCAGATCCCAAGATTTTAGATAAAATGCTTGATAATATAGCTCATATGACATTCTGATTATCAGAGCAATGTGACTCATAGGGGATTTTGTACAACACAGTTTTTAAAGGCGGTATTACACCAATGAGATAATGGAATACCAAGGCTGATCTATATAAAGCTATTATATAACTGCACTGATATAGGAAAAAATAAAGATTACAGTATGCGCATAACATTCCTTTTTTAATTTTCCCTACTTGAAAGTACTGCAGCAACATCATGCTTGAATTAGACATGACTTATACTACTTTGTGGTTCTTAAGCTTTCCATAATGATTAAAATGCTTAATTACAAATGTGAAGATTGAACATCTGTTAATTAGATGTGGCTCTTGTTGCTTGGCCACAGCTGGAGGAAAATTACTTGAGATGATCCCAAGATGATATATTATCATTAAGATATATGCTCTCAGCAGTTGTATAACAGTGTGACGTGTGAGCAGGGCATTTTTTATGTCATAGGAAGTCACAAGTAGGGAGAGGTTTGGAAGCTTGGATGATGAGAAGAGTTTTAATTGTCAGTTTCCGCAGTTTCCGGGTGTTGTTTTCTCAGCAGCCACCTCCTTAAGGAAGGAAACACGTTTTCCAAACCTTCCTTACTGCAGGGCTGGAATCTCCAGGGATTGTGCCACCTAATTTAATCACTTTGATCATCATCATAGTGTATGACACCCATATTCTCTTTGAATTTATGACCTAGAATGAATTTTGGAGGCCTGCAGTACTTATTAACACTTACCCTATTCCACAGATGGCCAACAGGGGCATTAAAAATGCAGTTTGACTTATTACTTGCATTTAGTTGGATGCCAGATACTGCAGTGGGCATGAAAAATAAAAATTTCTAGAAAAAAAGAAAAAATCAAAATTTGTTATTGTTAATCTGTTGACACATTTTTTTTGGTTTGTTTTTTGTTTTATTTTTTCTCTAGTGGGCGACTTTGCGAATGGAGAGGGGAGCAAAAGAAAAGAATCAACATCTCTATAAACCATATAGCAATGGTAAATGAGTGCTCGTTGTGTAGTTGTAATCACAAATAATCAACTGTGGGTCATTGTTGAGAATAATATCTAATGCCCGTCTTTCTCCTTTCACTCTCCTCTAGGCATCATAGCCAAAGAACCATCATCGTCTTTGGAGCAGGAGATCCAGGAGCTTCGGGGCTCTACCAGCAGTCTGCGCTTAGAGCCGGAGTTTGAGATGGCTGATATCTTCTACTTTTGCCGGAGAGGAGTGGAGAGCATTGTTGATGATGAGGTGACTAAGCGCTTTTCGGCCCAGGAACTGGAGAGCTGGAACCTGCTGACTCGGAGCAACTACAACTTCCGTCACATTAGTGTGAGACTCAGTGTCCTCTGGGGCCTGGGGGTCCTGATCCGCTACGGTTTCCTGCTGCCTCTCAGGTCAGAGCTGCGCCCAGCACACGTGTTTAGTCCGTTAGAGGCAGTAGGACATTGTCATCATAGTGTTTAGTATGTGTGCACTCTATTTTTTTGCTCCCTTTCTCACTGACCTTGCTGTGTTTCCCCAGATGAAATAAACTCAATTTCATTTTAGATGTCATAAATGGTGTATTACATGCACGCTAAAAAATAATACAACTGACATCTTTTAATTTTTCATTTTTGTTGAGTAAAGTTCATAGACCGAGCAGCACATGTCACATCTGCTTCCTCTAGTAGCTCTTCCTGTGTTTTAAACTCATGGACCAGACAGTCAGACAGGCTGAGGCGTCTGGCACTGTGCAGTCCCTAAAAGCAAAAGTTTGCTTTTATGTCTCTGTGTGTCCCCACATTTTGTAACTTGTTCGATTTGTTATTTTTTTATTTGTTCTGGTTGTTTAATTTAAATCTGATAATTTGCCCACTGGTTGGCACCTGTTGCATTCCTGGCTGGCCAGGAAGGGGCCCCCTCTCTCTGTGATCGCTCCAACGATTTCTTCCTTTTTTCCCTTTTACCTCTGTTTTTTATGGATAGTTTTTCTTGTCTGCTATTACGATGAAGTCAGGGGGTATCACCCTGTTTGGTTTCTGTAAACTTGTGGGCCTGTAAAGCCCTTTGAAACTATCAACAGTGATTTTGGGCTCTAGATAAACTTAAACTTGAACTTGAACTTGATCTTGAACTCAAGCATTACAGTGCATAGGACACATGCACAGTTCTGATTTTAAATGCATTTAAGTGTCACTTAACAAGAACATTGACAACAGTGACCCCCGGGGGGCATAAAGGGGCATAAAGGTTAAGAAAAGAGATTAAAAAAATAGGCTAATAGATGTAAGAACCGCAAGACATGAAATTTACTTTGTACTGTTGTGTAAAAATGTTGAACTATTGAGCCACTGGTCTGGAGTTTGTTCTGTCTCTTCTGCAGGGTTACTTTGGCAGTTAGTGGTGTTGGTCTGCTCCTAGTCCTGACTACTTTGGTGGGCTTTCTGCCAACTGGAGAGTAAGTTTCCCCCAGTTCAAACACACAAAATTCAAGTAGCCGAGCAGTTAAGCATGGAGTCCTGCCACATTTGAAGGGCAGCTAATATCAAAAGAGTGCACAAACACTGCAATACTGAACATGTTCAAGTTTTAATAAGACAAAACTGTCTGAAGCAGCATCTTTGGTGCTTAAAGAGTGTATTAAACCTTGTCCTAATGAGATTTAATAGTGATTGTCGTGGCATTTTGTATCTTTCAGGTTAAGGACTTACCTGAGTGAAAAGGTTCATCTGATGTGTTACCGCATCTGTGTTAGAGCTCTCACAGCCATCATCACCTATCACAACAGGTACATCATATCAAATATTTAACACCAAAGGCAACTTCGTAATCGACACATACAAGAAATACCATTTCTTTAGGATCTACAAGGTTTCAGAAATCCTAGAGTATCACAAAAACTAATGATGACATCAAATTTGGTAGCAACATAAGAAAAACTAGTGAGAGACCTCTTTAAAGCTTGTGAGTTTGAATGATTTTATTGTTTGTCTAGCTAGGATTGGTAAAGAAATTCAAATTCAAATTTGTTTTTGGCATTATATTGTGCTTTTGTTTAGTGTTACAGTGCTGTCGCAGTGGTTGCCTCACATTCATCAGTCTGTCAGAAATGTGTGCATACATCTGTGTCTTCAACAGCTTGTTGTTCCATTTGCAGAGAGAACAAACCAAAGAATGGCGGTATATGTGTGGCCAATCACACAACACCCATTGATGTCATCATATTGGCCAATGATGGCTGCTATTCCATGGTACAGAATTGTGTGCTTGTGTTACTGTTAATCTGTCTGTATGTGCTTGTGTCTGTAGTTTCATCTTGTCAAGAATGGACTTTTATGAAAAATATGATTTGAAGGTGATCATTGAAGTTGGGAGAGGTGTTCCCTCCTGAGGATGTTATTGAGTTGAACTTTGCCTTCAGGTTGGCCAGGTGCACGGTGGGCTGATGGGAGTGGTCCAAAGAGCCATGGTTAAATCTTCCCCTCACATCTGGTTCGAAAGATCTGAAGTCAAAGACAGACACCTTGTGGCCAAAAGGTAATACTGCATGATTTCAGTATTATAATCACTCTTAATCCCCATATACATGCTTATGCCATTGCTGATCAGCTCTCAAGTATCACAAATATTTTCTTTGTTCTGTCTTTTTGTAAGGGACTCAAGTTCAGGCTGAAACTATTGTTCTTACTCTAATTTTATCATTATTGTCCAGCTGTGGTTTTACTTAATACATTAGCAGTTTTCTCTGCCTTCACATTTCAGACTTGGCGATCATGTAGCTGACAAAAACAACCAGCCCATCCTCATCTTCCCTGAGGGTTAGTATGATAGGTAGCTTGGATGCCATATGGTTCAAAATAACTAGTGAGATGTTCTAATTATGTTACTTCTGTGCAGAGTCCATGAAATAAAGGATTATTTGAAAGTCTTGGTTGTTTACTGTTGCCCTCATTCTGTGCTCTGTGTAATTTATAGGTACTTGCATCAATAACACATCAGTGATGATGTTCAAGAAGGGCAGCTTTGAAATTGGCTGCACTGTCTACCCAGTTGCGATCAAGGTAGGAACTTTGTCTTTTATCCTCTTTTTGTTCATTTTGCTTGCCTTTTGTGTTTGATGTGAGCTCATTTCTGTCCTGCAGTATGACCCTCGGTTTGGCGATGCATTCTGGAACAGCAGTAAGTTTGGCATGGTGAACTACCTGCTGAGGATGATGAGCAGCTGGGCCATCGTCTGCAGCGTTTGGTACCTGCCACCTATGAACAGAGAGGTGAAACCCTACTTCACCAGGACATATTTAATGTATTGACAAAGTTAGTCATTGTAGTTGTTGGGGCTGTCAAATTAACACATTAATTTCTATTCATTAATTATAAAATAATTGGTTAAAAAAAGTAACAAATTAATGCATATAATATTGTTTAATGTTTATGTTATGTAATTACTGTACCGATGTTACTTTAAGTTGCTGTGTATTGAATAACACTATCTATATTGCCAAATAACCCAACCATCACATTTTGCCACATCAGACATTTTGGGTTTCGGACACTCTGATAAACCGGCCCTTCAGCTAAAGTGGGCCAGTTTGGCTCTGAGCCTTTGAGAGCGGCGCTCTGAATTTCCCAACAACAAGAGAGCACTCAGAGTGCACTGACACCACTGGAGTGAACACACAACCCTGACCACACGCATTGCATAATTCCAGCTGGTCAGTGTGTTAGTTGCATGTAAATAGTATATTAAAGAGTTAGTAAAAATAAATAAAATAAAATATGGCCACATTTTAGGCTAGGTGATTGCCTTATATTCAATATAAAAATGTCTGAAGATTTGAAAAAAAAATTGATTGATTTCTAATGTCACCTTTTGATATCTTTTCAGTGCTTTTTTTTGCTCATGTGCCATAATAAAGTAATGTTTTTGAGCTGAAATATCTTTGCACGATGGCTTTTCCAAATAAATATTGATATATGCAGTTAATTGTGAATAATTTGATTAATTAATCAGCATGTCATGTAATTAATTTGATTAAAATTTTTGACTGATTGACAGCCCTAGTAATTTCACATTGTTGACCGTTTCTTGATTGCATAGACCTCCTTTTAAAAATCTGGTTATACTGAAATTCTTCTTCCATTTACTTCCACTTCCTTGTGTAGGAAGGTGAAGATGCAGTGCAGTTTGCCAACAGAGTGAAAGCAGCCATAGCAGCACAAGGAGGGTTAGTGGATCTCCTCTGGTGAGTTACTGTCTTATACATATGTCACAGTATATTTTAAGACTGTGCAATTAATTGAATAAAGAAAAAAATCACAATATTAAGTTCTTCAATTTCCAAGTTGCAAAGAGGCTTCAAATTTTTATTGGGTATCAGGTATCTGCTCAAAATGGATTCCTATACATGATATTCTGGTGCTATGACCTGTTTCTTGCCAAAAAAATTAGTTGCACATTATATTAAAAAAAAAATATTTGTATTCAAACGCTGCAAATTTTAAAGGTACACCATGTCATTTTATAATGCTTAAGCGCCTATCAGTATGTGCATCTCTATACAGACTCAAAAGGTCAGGTGTAATAATGTAAATAGAATTTCATTTATCAATAAAAAAAAAAGCAAACAAATGAGAAGCTGATGTAAGGAAATGTGGAATGGCCTGAAGACTGCCTTGTGCTGTGCCTTTTTGAATATGACATACCCAGATACTTTACATGCACCTTTCCATGGATCTTCATCATTCCCATGTGGGTGAGAGAAAGTATAACTTCTGACACCGTGTTCAGCCTGTATATGGTGATCTCTGTCATGATGTGATACCTTTGTTCTTTTTTACCTTGATGTTCTCAGGGATGGAGGGCTGAAACGTGCAAAGGTGAAAGAAGCTTTCAAAGAAGAACAGCAGAAGCTTTACAGCAAAGTCCTAGTGGGTGATCAGGACCAGGACGACCAAAGTGAAGACACGATTGTACCAGATGAAAAAATGAATGAGGATGACATTGACTCAGAATTAGCCAAAGGACAGTGGGAAAACTGTGAATCTACAACAGAGCATGTTGTTCTTACATGAAAACATGAGTAAAGACTCTCAATCCTAGCAGTGACATTCATATTTATGTCCCAGGGAAGTGTCAGTAAAATGAACTGTATGCATTATTAACATAACTGCGACATTGTCTTCAGGCTCTCAGCCTGAAGCCTGCTGACCCTGCGCTGCACTATGCACATTAAGTTTTATGTTACGTTTTGATATTTCCACTTTTAACTCCTTATTTATTTACATTGTTTGTGTTTGTTGTGAAAATAGGAGAATGATTACACTCATAGGAAGGTTAAATAGCAGTAGGAGATGGATCTACAGAACAGTATTTATTTATTCTTACTGTTCAACTTCATTGTCCAGAAACCCTGTTAAGTTAGACTGAACTTTTTATGATGCTTGGAGTTTGTATTCTTTTTCTGAATAAAACATGCTCTTTTGAAAACAACGGTAGAGATTGTTTTATTAGTAATGGACAGTCACTAAAACACTTGCTTAGTGAGATGATTAAAGAGACTCATTGCTTTAATGTTAGAACCACCGACTCTGAAGTACCCCTAAAACTAACACGAGGTCATTTTTACCCCACTTAATTTATACACTGCCGTAATGTAAATTATTTAGGCTGCTGATGACAACCAGTCATTTTCAGAGGAAATTTTACAAATTGAATAAGATTGAATATATTTCTACATTTTATGTAATACTGAACTTAGGCTATCTGTTTGTTTCTGTTTGTTATGGACACTGGGAATTTATGTCCCTGTGTATTACTGTCCCACTGTGTCTGTGCTTTGTTGTTCTTTTCACATACTGTGCGGTGTTTTATCTCATAGCACTCTGCACCAATTATGATGCATTTGTGATAACTCAGATTTTTGAATTGTAATTGATGGCTGATACAAATTTCACACAGTACTTCATGGTCTGTTGTGGCACATACCCATAAAATTTTGTGCTGAAGACTGAGATAAAAATGACCTTATGGTGGTTTCGGTGTTAAGGATTGCTTTATTTATCGGAAGTATAATCTCAGAAATGGTTACAGTAGCAGAAGTGTGCAAGGCAAAGACCTGAATCTGACAAAAATATAGTCAAAAGACTCTTTGCCTCTCACCAGTTAGCCTCTTACTAAACTCCACCTGCCCACTGGAGCTGTGTGACCTGGTCAGGGAGCAGCTTATTCCCACATCACTGAAAATAGCAGTTACATCTAAAACTATAGCACAGATGATGAATGAAGTGGGGCTTGCTGATGTATGGAGACTAATACATCCCTTCAGCAATTATTTTTTCTTTTTACTCTAGCCCTTACAATGTATTGTAAAATAGATTTCTTCTGTCTTCCTTGTACTGATTGGTTTGAAAAATATGATATTGGGTTACATGATCCTGCTCCTACATCAAACTTCTCTGCGCTAATCGTAACATCTGTCTGGAAATGTGATAGAGCAATAACAGTTGATCACAAGTTTTGTGAAGTGGCAGTGCAACAGAATTGTTTATTAATGAAAATGATCATCAATTAACATCTTTTCCTTTGCAGGAAAACCCTAAAGCCTGTCTTATCTTGTATGCTGACACCAACACCGCTGTGAATAAAGAGTTCTCCTCAATGGTTGCTTCAAGTTTAAATAAAGGTTTACAAAGCAACAATACCACCACAGTTGCATCATTCATTTTATTAGATGAGACATTTTCTTTTCTATTCCACCGGATCAGAACACTCTCTGAAGTTCTCTCTAGTGCCTTCTCCTCCCCTTCATCTCACAAGGACAGCTGTGTGTGTGTGATTAGAGATCATCCCTGCTGCACTCCTCAGGACTTCAAGGCTCCCTCAGCTTGCAGAGCCATGCAGACACACACCTGTGCCACTTAGTTTGTACCAGGGGTGGGCAACCATGTGCCATGGAGGGCTGGCAGGCTGCAGGTTTTCATTCCAGCAAAACACTACAGCAGGTGATTTCACTCATTAATTCCCGCTGTCTGGCTGAAAGCCCCACTAATCAGCTCCTGTAGTGTGTATCTGTGGTTTATGCAATATTTGTGATTATTTAGACTCTGGTTATTTTGGTGCATATGTCAATATAATTCAGGTGTGCCATAAGAAAGGGATAAGTATAATGAGAATGAGAATTACTTTTTTCTCTGTGCAGATCCAGATTTACCTGAGGACTCAGTGGTGTGTGTGTGTGTGTGTGTGAAGTGTGTGTGGCTCCTTCATGTGGCCTACAGTGCCTTTGCTCTCACAGTGCAGGTTGAGTCAGCGCTGAATTTGGAAACTGTCAGCCTCCAATTACACACAATAGCTGTAGAGATGACAGAGAAAAACCCTAGATTTACAAGAAAAAAGACAAAACCAGGTAAAATCATGGATATTATTAATGATTGTAAAGGTGTATTATTTAGTCTGTTAGACTTTTTCAAAGGAACCACAAAGTGGAATCTCATATTCACTGTAATTCAATCAAAAGATCCCAAATTTGAATAAAGATGGTGAGATGATATTGTCATCATCATTTTATTGTCATCTTGTTTTTGAATATGCTGTGTGGTGAAATGTGCTGCAACATGTTTGCAGGTGATTGAAAAATTGTTTCACTTTCATCTTCTGTGAAGGCAGCATTGTGATCAAAACACTCAGCATTGAGCCTTTGTCACTGTTATATGTTAGCATGAAAAATATTTCAAAATATTGTATTATGTGTCTAATGCGTGCACTATTCAAAGAGTACCATGTGAGTATGTTGCTCACATGGTACTTTTCACTCCATTGATGTTGATGCAGCACCTTGCTTAATTTGATGTTTGTCTGTTTAGTTTTGTTATGAAGTTACACTACAGTTCAACCAATCTCTCATCATGGAAAATATTCAGTACAATTCATTCAGTAAATCCCAAATGTTAATAAAAACACAACTGCAATCATCATAATTGACTTTTGTAATACACTACGGCATTATTTTCCCCCCATATAGTCTAATCCTTACATTTAAAATGTCAATAGACAATTATTGTCAAATGATTCCATTTTGATCTTTACATTTTCTGTGAAGAATTAAAACCGAAAATGATCTGTAATATTAAATAACATCTTTAACAAGTACGCAACATCTTAATATGTCTATCTACTTTAAATGCCTTGGTGGTAGAGTTGTTTAGTGAGGTGTCACAGTTGAGAGTCAAGACACAGACACAATGGCAGCATCAACATGTGTGCGTCACATTACTAATTGGCTTTGGGCTCAGTCTCTATATGTGTCGAGACTGATAAGCTTTTCTGGGCACTAGGAAGCAGAGAGGGTGAGATCAAACATTCTCAGAGCTGTAGTGTGTGACGTTACGCTATTTGAACAGGCACTATAATCTATTGTCTCAGACTGTTGTGGTAAAAACAGGAGTTTTTGTCTTTTTGTGGGGAAAATGCTAAAAGTGTAGAACAAAAGAATATAGATCAAAGTCTTCCCAAAGTGTAAAGTGTGGAGACTGGGATTATATTTATTGGAATGTCTTCTAAGGGCAGCACTGCATGGTACAGGTCTTAGTTTAGGGTTAGGATTAGGATTAGATTTAGGGTGAGATTCAATGCTGCCCTCAGAAAACATACCAATAAATATGATACAGATCCATGTAAAGTGTGTGAATTCAGTAATCTTCATAAAGCCTTCTTATAATTTGTAGCTGCAGACGCAGTCTCCAGAGATTAATTTAGACTTCCAGTGTACAGGTAAACTCACAGGAATTAATAACACAGACAGCAAGTACTGGTTTTATTTTTGCTTTTATTTGGAGGGTTTGAGAGGGAGATAATTCTCCCTCTCTATATTTTCAGACCACACCATGGTTTTAAGAATTTATTAACATCTTGTAAATATAATCTCCATATAAGCCCACCATTAAACTATGATGGCCCCCAGAAAGGGTACACCTATTCCCAGACACTTGTGTCAAAGAGTCCCGGGGAGCCGAGACATGCACACAGCTGCAAGTCAGTTCAATACAGGTGAGGCTTTTTACTCTGGAGAGATTCCTATACCTTGGGCTAAAACGGCATCATCTCTTGCATTTTTCAGCAGATTCAAAAAAGCAACATTTATATTTAATTTTCTTTTGGCTCCACAGTGACGCCTTCATCTCAGCCACAGTCGTCTTCCACAGGCGAGCTCGACGACGCCTCCTTATACAGTATCTGCAGAGGCACCACAGATGTGAAAGCTGTGGTGTGTTGTGTAAGGTCATTGTGCCATATGAAAGTGGGTTCACAATACACTTGTTACAATAGCAGACATAAACATAATATTGGTTATAATGGGATAAATTTAGTCAAGCCTTCTAGCTTCATCCTTAATACGAAGAATGATTAGTTTCTTTAACACAAGGCTACAAAATTGCGAAATAGATGTTAATTTTTTTCATTCAGATGAATTTGATCATGTTATATTATGGATAGAATTTACAAGATCATTTGTACTACTATGATTACTGTAACATATTAAGTGCAAAAGAACAAATTCACTAAAAGCTTGACACTGAAGTGTATCCTAAATAGACTGTTCTCTGTTTGCAGCACTCTAGCTGTCAGGAGGAGAGAGCACTGGCTCCTGTAAAGACACTGCCCTCTGTCTGCTGCAGAGAGGACAGATGAGGTTTTCTGTGGTAAACCTGCTTGGCAGCGATACCAGCAGACCAGCTGAGCCAAAGATTTCAGACAGAATTTATTTATCTGTTTCCTTACCATGCCAACTATCATGCATCCCACCACAAACACTGTAATAATGCTTATCTGTAAGTAATGATTTTGTTGACGGAAAAGCCCATTCTTGCTTTATTGTTGAATGGATTTTGTTGATGTCCTTTGAAGTAAGTTTGATCAAGGACAGAAAAGTCATTATACTGAGGGTATGAGGTTGGAGGGTGCTGTTTTCATTTATTTTTTGAAAATATGAGTGTTTGGAGGCCCCCTGAGACTCTAACTGTGTTTAAGGGACGTACAAATAAAGTTGGCTTGACTTCACCTGGAATGTTGTTCTCATTTTTAAACAGTAGGAGTCAGTCTTCAAACGTACTCTGCTGAGGATGAGGCATGAGGGCGTTTTACTCAGCATTTGCCATAAACGGATGAATGCATGTTTTGTGTAAACTCTAATCCAATATCTATAATTTAAAGGTGATTTTGATCCTGGGATTATTTACTGCATTCCTATGTCATGTATTATGTGTACTTCCAAGGCCACTGTGCAAAATGACCTGGGACATACACAAACAGATTTTATAACACAAAAAAACAAGCATTACTACTACAATTAAATATATATTTTAAAAATATGAATGCATGCTATTGCTATTGCTTTATTTATTTATTTATTTTTACCTGTGAAGCACAAAATATTTTGTTATTGGGATATTCAGTGCAACAGAATTGAAGCATAATGCAATTGCTCATTATATTTAACAAAAGATAACAAAAGATATTTGAACAAAAACTATTCTGCATGCCATGCCAAGGCACATAGTGTTTGTCTTATGTTAAGTAAAGTGCAATGAAATGACACAAGGCCTCTGTATGGGGTGTTTTGAATGTATTTGTATATTTGGAGTTTTACAGATTCAACAGACAGAATTAAGACTTCAGCTTGAAACTGAGCTTCACAAACTGCACTTCATCAAAGTGAATCAAATGGGCCATTTTTTATAAGATGGACACTGTGGGGTTTTCGATTTCACACCAATATAATAATGGGAAATAATTGATAATTGATTGGTTTCCTTGTGTAATATGTATGAATAAATTCATCTGTCAAGGGAGTTACTTCTTGCAGTCACCTACTCCACTCCAGCACTGTCTAGCTTTCACTTTATTTATTTATTTTTTATTGTGACTCATTTGCATGTCCTCACGAAATCTCCATCAGGATGCCCAATCTAAATCCTGCATCTTATTTGAACAGTTCTCTATAGAATTACTTTACACATGAAATGGCAATTACCAATAATGGAGATGTCAAAGGAAAAAAACTGTGAACTAACACTGCCTACCCCAGTGAGCCTTTAATGAATGGAGTTCTCTGGACTGGAGCTACAGTCGAAACTACTGTAACTTCCTGAACCTGATCAGCTGTCATCGAGCTGTCAGTTATCAGGAACTTGCCCTTCTCAACAGCATAAGCCCTGTGTGCTCCTGTCATTATTCCCCCCCAAGTGCTACTGCAATAAAAAGATGCCAAGCAAACACTAGCCCTCATCTTTTCATTCCCCAGTCTGATGTGGAAATTGACTTGGAGGTGCAGGCAGGACACTGAGACTGTAAGACAGGCCTACTATCAGAGAGCACGAGCTCTGACACAAGAACGAGATACTACTGCACTTTGACATTTTTGTGCTTCATAAGCAAGCACAATAACTGTCTGAAATGACATTCATAGACCAAATAAGAGAATAGATAACTATATAAATCAATCAATTAATCAGTCGGTCAGTCAGTAAGTCAATTAGTCTGTCAGGTCTACTCTTATTTTAAATGCAGTTCACAATGGACAATATGAACCGAAGTATGAACTGATTAAATAATATCATCAAGGTTCAGATCTGGTGTTGCTACACTCTGAAGACTCAACCTGGTCTTCCCCGTTTGGGTATTTTGCTCCGCTGCCTCAGAAGCTGAAGGAAACCGTGTAACCTGCTAATCTGTGGGAGTGTCTTGGCTGAACCAAGATGTAACCACGCCCAATCAGCTGTTTCCTCAAGAGGGTTCAGCGCGACTCCTATTAGGAAAACTTTTTTCTTGTTTTTACCCAGTCTTATGATAAACCGGGACACAG